>PNEQ01063765.1:0-52833 GCA_003012365.1 Medauroidea extradentata | reverse complement strand
TGTGTCTGTCTCAATATCTCTGTCTGTGGCGGGAGCCGGTAAGATCGTACACACATTACATACAGCTGGTAAGTTCATATACAAACATTACATACATCCCTCTGTGTGCCTGTCTCAATATATCTGTCTGTGGCGGGAGCCGGTAAGATCGTACACACATTACATACAGCTGGTAAGTTCATATACAAGCATTACATACGTCCCTCTGTGTGTCTGTCTCAATATCTCTGTCTGTGGAGGTAGCCGGTAAGATTACACACTACATCTCTCTGTGTGTCTGTCTGAATATCTCTGTCTGTGACGGAAGCAGGTAAGGTCACACACTACATCTCTCTGTGTGCCTGTATCAATATCTCTGTCTGTGGAGGGAGCCGGTAAGATCGTACACACATTACATACAGCTGGTAAGTTCATATACAAACATTACATAGATCCCTCTGTGTGTCTGTCTCAATATATCTGTCTGTGGCGGGAGCCGGTAAGATCGTACATTACATACAGCTGGTAAGTTCATATACAAGCATTACATACATCCCTCTGTGTCTGTCTCATCTGTCTGTGGAGGTAGCCGGTAAGATTACACACTAAATCTCTCTGTGTGTCTGTCTGAATATTTCTGTCTGTGGCGGAAGCAGGTAAGGTCACACACTACATCTCTCTAAGTGCCTGTATCAATATCTCTGTCCGTGGCGGAAGCTGGTAAGACCACACACACAATACATACATATCTCTGAGCGTCTGTCTCAATATCTCTGTCCGTGGCGGGAGCTGTAAGATCACACACACATTACAGACATCTCTCTGTGTGTCTGTCTCAAAATCTCTGTCTGTGGCGGTAGCCAGTAAGATCACACACACATTCTCTGTGTGTCTATTTCAATATCTCTGTTCGTGGCGGGAGCTGTAAGATCACACACACACATTACAGACATCTCTCTGCAGCCTGTCTCAATATCTCTGTCAACCCCATACGACTGAAGGAACACTCAGTTTTATTTAGTTGCAAAGTTCTTCAAGTGTGAAGAATTCACACGGTTATATTTGTACCAAATAATGTTATGTTATTAGACGTTAGTATAGTCTGCTTACTGTAAAAAGAGCACTTGCGAAGACCGTCTTTTTTAGAACAACGAATGAAAATAGCTTCTATCGTGGGCTCAGACGGTAACTTTCGAGTACAGTAAAATCTATGTATATACACGCTGACTTTTACTTAGGATGCTATGTTTGAATTAAAAAAAAGGAATTCGTTGATAGAGAAAAAAGTAACAATGGCTTAAAAAATGCTCACTTTATAGCGAATCTATAGCAACATTATTCTATACTGAAAAAAAGAAAAGTTAGGATGTATAGTATTCTCACATCTGCATGTCAAGTCAAAACTGTCATATTATGGCCACGCACACCCAACGAAAACCAATAGACTTCTGAAACTATATAATTTGCAGTGAAATTACATGTCACTGGTTACATGATAAAAGATAAAAGTTCAACTTACATTTGTAGTATTTAAAATTTACTAAAAATGAAATAAAAATTACGTTGCTAAAAAAAACATTGTATTATAACTTCCAGAAAATTGTCTGTGACATTTGATACACTGAAAATAATTTCTTGGAACATTTCTTTCAGTTGAAAAAAAATTAAATTAATTGTTATTTTTCGGCAAAACATCGAAAAATATCAATCGTATTCTCTTCACGGATGCTTCAGACACAACACTTTACAAGGAAACCTTTGTTAGGTTGTTAATATAATAATAATTATAAAACAAGTTAAGACTTAAAAAAAAAACTAGAAAAGAGCTGATGATCTTCAAACAGCTAAACATATTTCCTTGAATCATAGCTAAGAACATTCTCGATCAAGTCAGCTTTCAAACAAAAAAACCGCATAAAAATCGGTCCATTCGTTTAGGAGCTACGATGCCACGCACAGAAAAAATTGTTTTGTGGTGGCTACAAAATGTTTTGTCAATATGGACCTTACAAAATAGTTTTGTAATTGTTACAAATTTTTTTGTGGTCTCTATAAGACTTTATTGAGGACAGAAAAAAAATTTTGTGGTCATTGCAAAAAAATTTGGTAAGATCCATTTGAACAAAATATTTTGCAGTGACTAATAAGTATTTTTTTCCATGCAGACAGATACACAGATACACACGTCAAACTTATAACACCCTTCTCTTTGCGTCGGGGGTTAATAATTATGTTGTACGTAATACAATACCAGTAATACTGTTTAAATTTTTTTTTTAATCCAGAGAAACATGCACGACTGAATGTGTGTAAACAAAATCAAATATAAACGTGAATTATAATTCCAAGTCCTGTATGTGTTATTCAAGTAAACTGTTGTGTGTAGCGAGCAGGAATTCAAACAGCGTAGTTTCAAACACAGCAACCGTTCGTGTTTGAAACTCTGATAACAGGAACAGAATCTGGAAAGTGCGTAGTATAGTGCATATTTACTGCGTCCCAACGGTGTTCTTGCCCCAAGGCTCTCAAATTCACGTAGTCGTACGTTCGATTATGCCTCAATTTTTACCGTTAGCATAGATAGTGTTTCGCTCTAGAGACCGTAAAATTCTGCGAAAAGACGTTTGCACAATTTTCTCTCAACGGTTTACGTGCACGACTCTAGCTCAGCTTCGTTGTTATTGTCAGAATATCTTTGTGCAGAGGAGTCGCTCTTTTGACTGTGACAATGAGAATAATCTTGATGCGACACCACACGTTTATGATTCGCATTAAGATCTCCAAGGTTTGTGAGATACTGCAGAAACATTCAATCACTGACCATGAACTTTGCCCCAGTTTGTTTCAGTGCCCTACGTGCCTATTAATAGATCTGCTGAGGAAGAAAGCAGTAACTACAGCAACAGCACAATTGAGAAAGAAGTAGTTAAAGATATGTCTCAATCCCATCCGTTTATCAATTCCGAATAGGTTTGGAAATATGATATTATAGTGCAAACATATTTTAAAAATCTTTTTCTAGAAAAACAAAAAAAAAAAAAAAAAAGTGATATTTTCCTTGTTTTTTAAAAACAACTTAAAACAAATGTTTTTTAAAACCAATGTATGTTCCCATTATTAAAGAAATAAATATAAATGGACTCAAAGTTACTGCATAGTTTACATTGCCTAGAATACCACCATCGCATTACAAATTAAGATAGAAGTATCATTGCAGTTACTGCTTTTTATACGAGGAATATGCATTTTCTGCCTTCTGTCATTGTTCAACTTGGAAAAATTACAAAGGCAGTAAGTGTGTTTCTTCTTCCTATAACTCCTACGTAAAATTTATTTCACTGCCTTTTTTTTTTGTGCGCAAACGATGCAGAATTTCAAGACGAATCCAACGATACAAAACTTAATTGTAACTTTTTCTGTAGTTACTGCCTTCTTCCTGAGCAGGGCGGAATACCTTTGCTTCGTGTTTATTGGTAACGTGTCTTAGGCTCGTATTCATGAACGAGACTTTGTTGCAAAGCAGACTTTTAGATTTGCAAAGTCACAGTTTTACATTTCATAGAAAAAACTTTAAGCAAAGTAAACTTTATGCGAGACTTTCCACCAAAGTCGCCAAAGACCCCGACTTTGGCTGGCAAAGTATACTTTCCTCTGTTTATGTATCAAAAATGGAGATTATGCGATTTGTAGAGGCAATTGAAGATTTGCAAGAAATGGTTGCTATAGCTGCTCCTGTTCCTCGGCGTTTTATCAGGGATCTTCAAAATCCTTTAGAATTTTATAGTGAAAATCATTTCGTGATGAGGTATCGCTTTAACAAAAATGCTGTTTTACAAATCATGAATTTGATTCAAAATGATTTGCGTCACAAAAATCAGAGAGGCCGGCCAATCCCTCCAATTGTACAACTATTTATAGCATTACGTTACTATGCTACAGGTATTTAAATGCTACATTAATATCAATAATTATTTTTGGTTATGTTGCAAGATGTTTGCATGTACCCAAAGCAATACATATTATTTATTATGATTTGTTCAGGAAACATTCAACTGAAATTTATTTACCCGCGATGTTCAGTTGTTTTGTTGCATTATGGGGTTTCATGCAGCCAACCTGCTAGTTGAATATTAAAATCTATACTTTGAAAAGTTTACTTTACCTAAAGTCTAGCTTTGTCATAGTAACGACTGTGAAATGCATTTTCATCAAAGTTTAACTTTAGGTAGAAAGTTGGACTTTGCAAAGTGCCTGTTAAAGTCTCGTTCATGAATACGAGCCTTAGTCAAGTGACGTTCCTCATTTTGACTGTGCTAGTCACATTAATGTTACTACGACACCACACATATGTTATTTGCCGGTTGAACCACAAGACACGTGAGAGTTAAAACACCCAATCACTGACTACGAAGCAGAAATACAGCTGCGTACATAGGACACTGAAACAAAATGGCGCAAAATTCTTTTCGCGAAAAGTTCATGGCCCTAACCGTGAAGGATAACTGCAGATATGCACGTAAGGCAATGAAACACGCTGGTGCAACATAACCTTTAAACTTTCAATAAAATTATTTTCCATTTGCAGTTGTCACTGTCTTTGCTTTCACGAAGAGAAATATTTAAGAATACAAGCATGGAACGTTACAGAAGGGAATGAACCCAATCGAGATATTTGAGATCAAAGTTTTCTTTGTGTACTTAAACTGTGGTCTGTTTTGATTACTTGGATTGAGTTCGTACCTTAGCTAAAAATTAGTCTTTTATAGAATCGTCACCGTAGCGCATATACAAAAACAAGGAAGAAATTAAATGTTTCTATTTTATGACAAGCATTTAGCAGATATTGTGTTTAACAACATTTGTTTGAGTAATATACATTTATATTTAAGATTATTTTGTTTTTAAACTATTAATTTCACGCGTCTGTCATTCGTTTTGTAACATAATAACATTTTACAGTGTATATATTTCATAATACACATTTATTCATACGGCATAAAACTAACCCTATGTTTTGTTTCTGTTATAATACAGAAATTCGTGGTTTTTAATCTCCTCCCACTTTCCTTAAATCGTTCCCTCTTGCCCTTGAAAACTGAACTGAATTAACTTAAAAAAATATTTTCCATTCGTTTGCACTTTTAACACCGTTGTACGCCTACAACAGGTTTCATCTGCATTATCAGCGTATATCCTTTTACTTTCGTGGTGTGAAAATATAAACTCTTATCCAAGTTGGAATCCTAAATTACGCGGAAAGGGCCTGGGTTAAAATCCTGAGAAATCCGTGGATTTGCGAGCTATTTTAAGGCGTAAGCCTAGGTTTAGTGTATAAGCTTACAATTCCTCTTTATTTTAACCCCCCTCCTCCACGAAAACTGACATTGCCGTTTCCTGGCTGTATTTACTGTCTGGAATGAAGCCGTACATAAATTATCAAATATACAACCTGTAACGTTCAACAAACAGCGTTTTAAACCGGGGTGGTATCAAAACAAATTTGTGAAACCTATTCTGATCCGGCGTGTACATGTATGTTCGAATGACAGCAGTAGCGGTTACAAGGGGATATTCCCCCTTTCCCCTAGAACTAAGCTAGACTTCAGAAACTTTGTACGTTTACAATTTTCAGAAGTTTTTATACGTTAAGTACAAATTAATAGGTGTTTAATTATGCTACGTGTCATTTACATGGTGAGGTGTAGTAAACTTTTGAAAACTTACGAATATTGACGTGTAATTAAGAGTTGACTTATGAATAGAAAGTGTATTTCTTAACGTACCGATTCGCAACAGAACTTAACAGGCCGTGTGAGGTCGTTTGGCGCGTGGGCCATGACTTAAGAAGTCACAGATATAACGAAATTGTATATTTTTCCGTAAGAATTATTGGAATTAACCAATCAGAGCGTTCGGGCAGTTAAAAAAAAACATTTTGGATATTTAAATAATACTGGGTGTTTCTTAAATTGTCCCCCTATTTAAGAAACATCCTGTATACGTTAAATACGCTGTAGTGCTACATATGACGGTTTTGGAATATTATGATCATTTCAAGCTAAAACATGTAGTTAAGCTTATATTTATTTATAATTTTTTTTTTAGTTTAACAACAAAATAGCTGTTTGGAAGTTTTTAAAATCACATTTGACTGGCAAACAACTCGTAGTATATTACTGTTTCGTATTCAAGGTATATTATTAATTTTAAAAAGTTAATCTGATTTAATGGAAATTATTGCTATAAAATATAAATATAAAAAGGTTTGAAGAAAGAAGAGTAGTCGGCTTGTTATTAACTGGAATTGAGAATTAACGTATTTATCATTAACCAGAATTACTTAAAACTGGTTAAGTAAAAGTGAAAACTGGAAAAAAATTGGACCTGAAAACGGGAGCAGATGTCAGCTCCCGAAACGTCGTGAAAAGTCGGCCTTTGGAAATCTACTGTGTCTTCATCGTTGTGTGTTGTCTGTGACGTCGTCGTTGTTATCCCGTCTTGTGTCCATTATTGTACTCGTTCCAGTATTGTCTATGTATCTTAATTGTGATGTCCTGAGTTTCACATATTTGTTTGTCTTGTACTTCGACTTTTATTTTTGGCTGTTTATTATTATTAATTTTTGTCCTTCATTTGTTGCTGACTAATTCCTTATGGAACCTTTCATGTTCTGTTGTATTGGTTATTGGTTGTGTTGACTACAGCCAACTCGGCTTGTTTTCTCTTTTTTCGTATTTCGTTGTTTGTCTTTCTTACTCTCTTGCTAAAATTTCTGGGACGACATAATATTGCAATGGTATATGTTCACAATAATACAGCTTGCCAGTCTGTCCCATTGCATGAAACATTCAAAGACAAGAAAATGTGATGTGATGACAAATATTTGTTTTATTCCGCCACTGTATTTCTCATTTTGTACATACAATTGTATGAATTAAGTTTGGTACCAATGAGCCAAAAAATTTTAATAATGATTGTTTAATATTGTTGAATTTATTTTGAGTAAATATTTCGTGTAAATAGTTCAGAACATATGACCTTATAAATTACCAACTAAAAACTTTATGGCACACATGATCACCTTCGGCACACTATCTTTAGCACTTTTTTTTCTCACAAAATACGCTATTCTCCTAGTGTATTTTCTTTTACGATAACAACATACAAATTCCTTTTAACTCATAAGTTGTATTACAAAATAAGTTGATTTACATAGTATATAACTTAAATGAGATATTTATACGAAAATTAACAGGAAACATTTTAATAGAGCTGTATTCTTATAAATACTATTTCGTAAGACGTGGGCAACTGCATGTTATGACAAATAGTTTTTTTTTTTTTTTTTCAAATTATATTATTCTAAATAAAGAAAAATTGTTGGTCTACGAACTGTATGCGTGGAATCAAGACAATAATTCTACCAAAGTACGTAAATTCTAGTTGCAAAAATTGTTATGTCACTGTTCGTTTCCGAGATAACTGGGACAGAAAAATTTTGTCTTCTTTGTTCAGTCCTTGCATCGCCGCACAGTGTATAAATTCCGACTCAAATAAAACTGAGGAATTCGCCTCGCGTCAGCAATTTTTGTCTCGCTGACATCTCAGAAACCTCGGTCCATCTATTGTTCTTAGTGTTGCAACGGTCTTGTCGCTTTTGCATAAGTCGTTTTCGGCTTAAACTAAGCAAGACAATAATGGAAGATCAGGTGAATAAGTGTTATTTTATTTTCTCAGATAACGTAAATGTACCAAAGATCTTTTTATCTGTTTCACCTGTTTCACAAGAGCATGCGCAAACAAATGACGTCAAAGAAGGTACAATAGCTGCTCTCGAAGAGAACACTCCTGCCACTCGACTCGGCAGGCGTACGTTAGCATTCCAATAAGCATCAGGTAGCGCTCAGATTGATTTCTCACGCGAACTTGCTCTGCAGCGTTGGCTGATCGTGCCAGTACGTGAACGCGCTGTTGCCAAACCAGCGAGGCCCAGGGTGCATTCGAAAACTCTCTACGTCTGTTTCAACCACCACCATAGAGGAAGGACACTTGGAGTTGAAAATTGACCCTGATGCACGGCCGTAGAAGAACAGGTCTGGACACTCGCCTGGAAACTTGACCCCCTTGTTGTTTGGCTGCAGTTCAACAAATTACCGATAATGCTACACATTTTTAGCGCTGCAAGTAGGGCGGTCGGACTCAAACTCCGCCCACTTCTCTCCCACTAAGATAAACAATTTATCAAAACAAATTTTTTATCAATTTGTGAAACACTCCCTTTGCTCACAATTTTAAATCATGACTCCAGCATATTCTATTTACTTTATAATGTTAACAATGGAAAAATGTGGGCGAAGTTTGAGTCTGACCGCTCGGATTATAGCGCCAAAAAGTACAGCATTTTCGGTAACTTGACGAACCACAGCCAAACGACAAGGGCGTCAAGCAAAATACATTGGTAGATGGCGAGTGTCCAGACCTGTTCTTCTACTACCGTGCCCTGACGTGACTGATCGGCGCCATTGGCACTCTGGTGTTTTATTTAACATTGCGTAAATGGAACTATGATTAGCAAGTTCGTCTCGTAGCCACTAGGAGATCTGGTAGTACGAAGCTATATTGCATTGTTATAACATCACTTAATTACTAGTAGCGCTTTTAGTCATAAAGGGGTCAACTCCATAGCATTGGCAGATAGGCTAGTGTCCAGACCTGTAATTCTAAGACCGTGAATGAGAGTAGGCCCACAGATTTACGTCTAGGGTTTCAACCATTCGTTATTTCAATGGACAGTTCTGTTTTTATGAGACCGTTGATTGTTAGTTTCTTCACAGTATTTTCAATGGTCTTCGAAAAAAACTTGAGTAGTATAATCTCTAAAGAGAAAAAAGTAATCTTTCGATATCAGCATAATCAGATTATAAATATTAAGTTTCAATTTACTATGCGCAATGTAAACTTGCAGGTGGGCGAGTCCTGTGTTGCATACGCGTCTCTCCTATATGAAACTGATATTTTTTTTATTAGTCCACAAAAGCCATAATCGTAAATTTATCAAAAAGAAAATAATTTTCGCTATTTTCCTTCTTAGAAATTGGCAACCTGTTTTTCGCCCCAAAAACGTAGAGAACTATGCTGATTTCTACACGATTTGACTTGCCATCATTTAATACGTGCCCGGAAATTCTATTAACATTTGGTAACCTAATAAGGTTTAGAGCCCAATTTTGTAAACTAAAATTTATGTTCATTGGTAGAATTATTGTCTTGATTTACGCACTTACATTTCGTAGACCAACAATATTTAATTAGGTAGAAGAATATTATTTGGAAAAAAAAATTGTCTGTCGTAACATACAGTCGTCCACGTCTTGTAAAACGGTATTTATAAAAATACAGCTCTATTAAAATGCTTCCCAATAATTTTCGTACGATATATTATGTAAAACAACTAATTTTGTAATACGACATACGATTTAAAATGAATGTGAGTGTTCTTATCGTAGAAGGAAATACGCCAGAAGAATAGCGTATTTTGTAAGAAAAAAGTTCTAAAGATGGTATGCCGAAGGTGATAATGTGTAACATAAAGTTTTGAGATGGCAATTTTTAAGATACTATATTCTGAACAATTTTTACAAAATATTTACTCAAAATAAATATGAAAACAGAGGTATTATAATATTTTTGACTCATTGCTGCCAAGCTTAATTCATAAAATAATATGTATAAAATTGGGATATATAGTAGTGGAATAAAAAATATTAGTTCTAATGACTATTGTGAAGGGAAAGGTGCTGTTGTAATATTTTAAATCTTCACGTTTGTATACTTCTGAAAGAAGCATTTATATTGATAAAATTTCAAATCTAAAATAAAATATATTGCATTGTTGATACAAATGGTACTCGAATACCTTTACTTCATCTGCAGATTTGAATTTGCACTGGAAGAATGAGCGTTGTTGCTACTTCTTCAACGGTTATTCCTGTGATTTGATATGCTTTTCTCAGTTTTAACTAAACGTACTCTCTTTCAGCCTTGGCAATAAATTAACTTGAAGAATTATTACAATTACAGTTTCCTCAAATCAAAAGTTTATTAAACATTTCTTACTTAGGAAGATTTCGTCGTTTACAGTACAAGAAAAAAGAGAAATGTCGACGGAAACGAGGAAATATGAACCAACAATAGCTTGGGGAGTCGAAGATTACCGAGCGAACCCGAGTGCACCCGAATAGCGGCCAGCCTCTAGTTCTCGACACCCAGCTACTTTAACAGAAGTGACAAAATCTTACTGTATATGGTTCGTGATAAAGTGAAGACTGTTGAAGACCATCAAGCGTAGACACACGTGCGTATATGAGTGCTAAGAGTGTACGTATAGTAGAATTGTTTCCCAGACATCCACGGTAGCACTCCTAAACTGTTTTATAATACATTCTAATTTATACTGAAGTTACCAGACTTGTATCGTAACAAATGTAAAAGTTTGCATATTTGCAAGGCGGAAGTATGATAACTTTTCCATACTATGTTTAGGTTAATTACTTTCTAAACATTTTAGGAAGTTTTTTTTTCACAGTGTATGAATTGCCAGAAAAGTTGTAGGCCTATAAAGTTCGAGGAAGAGTGTACGTTCTGCTCTAGCCATTATCAACATATTACCTACCATTTACAAAATAATTTGACAAAAAAAATATCTAGAATAGGCCTATACTACTAAAGGGCTATTACTCTGGAAACACAGACTTAACAGAATAATAAGTTAAGATAAAAACTAGGCCTTTAACTTATCTACCAAGGCGGTATTCAACTGTTTCTTTCTAGTAACGTCCATTATTGAGGAATTAACAATAAATCACGTTTATCACGATGGCGGCAAGGCACAGCATTATGTACAAAATTATTAAGAAATTATAGGCCTACTAGGGATAATCCTACAAATTCAATTAATTTTATCGCTAAGGAATTTTTTTGCGTTACAGACCCATGTTTTTAGGTCAACCGACTGTACTATAATATCTCACGCCGCCATGAAAAGTATATCACTTCGTCAGAAACATCCCGATAGATACCCGCCATGCTAGCTTAAATTTTCTAGAAAAAAATTAAAGAAAACTATCACGTCGAATCACCATTTCATTAATTTTCTTCAGTCATTTAAAACACATCTTCAGGCTTAATACTATGTTCCAATCGGCATTTTCAATTTAGTGTTTTGTCGCTCGTATTATAGTATTAATTACTTATTACTAAATCACCTATCTACTGAACCGCAGCCATTAGTTATCGTTTTTACCGTTAATTTCACTCCTCGCGCTCTCGTAAGGTTTCCTGTTCGTCGAAGGGATCTTGTGAGCGAAACATCAGACGAGTTGCGTCACTGAAACCTCAATCCGATGACCCTTAATCAGCCGGGGTTTTCGAGCCTAGAAAGGGAGAAGGAAGGGGGTGAAATGAATGGGAGGGCGTTGGAAAGGCAACCGCTGACGCACGAACGTTAATTTCAAAATGTAGTTCAGATTTCCCTCTCTGCCTCCCCCAGAATTTTGATCTTCTTCCTCGAAACTGAAACACGTGGTATACATTGTAATTTTTTGGTACTTTTGCAAAAACACTTTTTTTTACAGGTGCCAAACGTATAACTGGAACCACAAAAACTGTTTATTAATTAAAAAAGAATGTTCCAAAATTTCACAGATAGCGTACACTAAACATTTTTGTACATATCGTAATGTTATAAAGTGCTTACTTACTTAATACAATTTTTTTTTCAGTTTAATAGTGTAACGTATTTACGCTACTAACTTCATTTGAAGGCAGAATGTGATAATCCTGCAACACTTCAGTTCTACATAATGTCATGGGTTTGTGACAAAGGTTCAATTATTGAAAGTTTTGAACTCAAGTTAAATTTTGGCAGAACTGGGATGGTGAAATGCCAAAGTTTTTATGCATTTCGTTTGATATTGTAGAAAGAGAGAAAGATTATGACTAGGACTACTTGCTGGACTAATAAAATCTTCAATTGAATCAAGAATCTTTCCGTTTTGAGCAGCTGACTTATGATGAAAACTCATAAAAAAGAGACGCGCAAAATTAGAGTTATTTTCTGCCAGCAAGGTAGACTCCAAGTAGCTGTAGGTACGTTTAACGTCTCCCGTTGCCAGGTGGGCGACGTGACGGAAAGGTAATAGTGACTGCATTGCGTCTCTTCACCTCAGATGAAATGATGGACTGGGAGCACACGGAAACAGACAGTACCACCATTACATAACACACATTCTTAAATAAAGTGTTCAAAATTACTTCCGTGAGCGAGGATACATGCATCTCTCCGCCGCGTGGAATCCCTGATGCGCTTATGTATTCCTGGAGTATGGCGTATTGTATGAAGTGGCCCACCTGGCGGTGAACCTAGGAAGTAAAATACATTCCACCGAAACATTCCATTGGGTAATTAGAATAGTGTCTGTACGAAATGTTTTTTTTCACGATGACATTTAACGAGATGTAAGGAATTGAGCTCTACCATGGTAACTAAGCGCTTCCGGACATATGTCCATATCACATATTTTCTTTCTTTGTGTGTGTGGAATGTTTCCTGAAAGTTTGGCCGTACCTTTTTGTAAAATCCTGTATTATATATATATATATATATATATATATATATATATATATATATGCAAAACCAGATTTTTAGATAGAAATTGAAGCTAACCAATTTCAGACTAGCTTTCCGACTAAATGTCTTTTTAAAACTAAGCTGTCACTAAAAAGTAACAGATTAAGATGAAAAACAGCCATGTTGGCAACACTGCTAGCACTGCGAAATAAAAAAAAAGTGTCTGTATAAAGCTCGCGAAGGCGGGTTTTGGCGGTCTGGTTGGGGGGGGGGGAGGGAGGTAACCATGGCAACGCGCTTATCCTTCATTCAAACAGCGTCGCCGGAAAATACGAACTCAAAAGATACAATACCAACATCAGTGAAAACGACCTGAATAGAACCGCGTGCTCGGAAAGACATATATTTATTTGATTCCATTTGTGCATTAAAAATATCCAAATAACGTTCAGTACATTTCCAAGTAGTTTGGTTTCATGTTACGTACGAAAATAACAATTTATTTTATCATAGTTTATGACCTCTGTTTACTACCACGTGTAAGAAAGTAATTAATACCACAACCTAACATCGCAAACAATTTAAGCGAATAGAATATAAGGCAAAACAAAGCCTTTTAATCTGCTAAGTCTCAAACAACTTTTTAAGAAGAATTGTTGCGAAATTATTATAGCGTGCAATGCTAATGTGCTAAGCTGTCTTATTTTTTTGACTAGCGAACTACACAATTTTTCATTTCTGTAGCGCTCATTAGCATAAACCATTACATAGCCATGTAGTGTAGAAATCTAGATAGATCAGAATGTGAGCAGAAAATACACACATTTGATTGAAGACTGGTTTCCGCTCTTTACTCAGTTCGGCCACAAAATTTTCTACAGAAATAATTTTATGGAAATAAATTATGGGAACGCATATTATACAATTTTTTGGGAATGAAAATATTTATTCGTTCCTAGTTTTCAGGGTATTGAAAACAGCTTAAAATTTGTACAAAAATTTGCATTAAAAATAATGTATCAAGAAAAAAACTTTGGAAATCCAATTGCCAAGAAAATTCTTTGTGAATTTTCAGCGAGCGGTTTTTGCTGTAAAATATTCAACGAATGTGTTTGCACCATTACAAAGCTTCGTATTTGCAATAGGAAATATTAAATTTGAGTTATATATTTTGTTTTGAGCATGAAAATGAACTTATTAAAAAAACTTAAACAAATAATGTTTACGCAATTATTTTGGGTACGCTATGGTCTATGCACAGAGAATCGTATCTACGTCTTTCAGATAGTTAACATTACATTTTATCATTAGACCAAGACATCTTACACCCCTAGAAATTGTTCTTCAGTGGAAATTTAAGCGGCGACCCTATTATTGTACTGAGGAAAGTATGTGTTACGATCCAACGCAAGTCTCTATAATTTTGTTTTACGATTACGACTGGTATTTTTCCATCTACAGCAATGTAAAGAAACCATTTTTACCACTTTTGAGGTGCTGGCAATCCAGTTTTCAATAAGTGGACGGTATTTTTTAAAACGTTAGAGACATAGTTTTAAGTGTATGTTATTTTCGTAGATAAATGCATTGGAAACTCGTTTAATAGCTATAGGCCTACAAGAAAAATCACTTTTCGTACTATGCTACAGCACAACACATTCACCAGGCCTAACTATCAATTAAGAATTAATTTAATAAAAATATATATACAACTTTATTTCCGTGGCACAGTTATCCGAGATATTTGGCCGTAAGGGCACCGCCTACCCAACGCTTAAAATGCATTGCAGTGTGTTCGTAAACAGTTTTTTTGTATGAAAATATTTCACGTATGCCCACTGTGCCAACGTACGAAAAGATAAAAAAAAACCTTCATACAAGGTAAGAACCTCATTGTGAAGACACCATGCTAATTTAAAACACTGTTTCTGAACCCATAGCTAATAACGGCCTTTTCAGACTACCGTACTTCAAAATGTACTAACTGGATGTATATCAAACTCAGATTGCGACCTGCACTGAACTTAGTGGCAGATTTTCCAACAATAAAATTATATGGTCACCGCTTAGTGTCCCATAGTAAAAACCGTTCGGCAAGAAGCTTGTACGTTAGTTCAGCGCTTGGATCGTTGAGGCGACGCGGCATTTTACGCGCGCTTCAAAGTCGCCCTTATGCCTCCGTCATTTCTGAGCCTACAACGCGCATGTAGGCGGAGCCCTTAATGTAAATACCTAATCTAAAACAGAACAGTATGCGAGGGTATTGTTATGAACCATCCATGATGTACCCCCTGGTTCCCACACAATATAGCTATAGTCCTTGGCAAGTAAGCCGTCTGGAATAGCTTCCCGATAAATAAACTCGGCCAAGGAAATATATAATTAAACACGGCTTAATGTGGCAGTGAAATCCCGCTAAACTCCGGAGAGTAACAAGTTGACACACACGACAAAATTAAGGGGTGTGTCAAGCTACTGAGGAGGTCTGTCTGTCTGCTCGACATCGTCACCAAGCCAAGATACACCATGACGTCCAGCTGTGTTCGCCGTAACCGCTACATGACATCAGCATCGACAACCAACAACTATTAAGATGGACTGTCGTCGTAACTACATTGGGTGACTTAATAATTTGAATTATTATTGTTAACAATTTGCCTAGCTCCGCTTCTGCAGTAATTGTTCTTAAATTGTATCGTGTAATATAAATCGCGGATAAAGTTCCTAACTAACGTAGTGTTTTATTTATACGACATCAAACTTAAATAAGTATTAACTGAGCAACCCTCCACATTAAGATTGCACGATATAGTCATATCCCCCACCCCTCAAGCTTGTATGGTAATTTCTTATAAAAACCGGGGTTACGGTGCCCGAATGGTCAGACCATTCGCCTCCCATCAAGACGATCCGGGTTCGATTCTCGGCGGGGTCGGTCTCCGGATTTTCGCACGTAGAAATCGTGCCGGCTGATGCCGTTGGTCGGCGGGTTTTCTCGGGGATCTCCCGTTTCCCCCGCCCTTTCATTCCGGCGCTGCTCCATACTCTCCTCGTGACACCCCTCACCAGCGCTAAAAACCTCGATGTTAAGCACAGACCAAAGTCTCTCACTCTTATAAAAACCATAACAGTATGGCGCACGAACATTACGGCGATAGTTGGGACAATTATTGTGGTATGAAGGCGTGTATTATCGTGTTGTAGAATGTCGTTATGGGTGCGTCGTACAGATGGCAGACAATGGGGACGCGCGACCTCGGTATCGGATCAACGTCCTGACAACGCGTCCTGCACAATCATGAAACTTGTTCCCGAGTCGCAATTAACGACGACGGCCCAAATCATAACCCAGGACCTGTCAAACTGGTAAGTTATTTTATTACAGGGCGTCCCAAAAAGAACGCAAGAATTAAGCGTACGATCATGCAACGTCAATAGGTGAGGCAACTGCGTATCGCTTGTGTGAACACTCACGGATTGGTGATAGCGATCAATCATTCTTTTTCTGCCGGATATTACGGGTGAAAAAGCTATATTTCTTTATTAATTTAGTATGGACCAAGTGATGTCGAGTAGGCCTACTTCTTATGCTAGTCAGTTACATATTAAAAACCAAAACACTCGACAAATACGCTGTCGTTTCAGCACTGCTCAATCCGGGTTCGATTCTCGGCGGGGTCGGTCCCCGGATTTTCCCGTGTGGGAATCGTGCCAACGGGTTTTCTCGGGGATCTTCCGTTTTCCCCGCCCATTCATTCCTGCGCTGCTCCATACTCTCCTCATGTCACCCTTCACCAGCGCTAAAGACCTCGATGTTAAGCGCTGACCATCCTTCACCATAGCATAGCTAGACACACAGAAGAGAAATGCCTAGGCAGCGACTTAGACACAAGCCCATTCGCTCGGTTGTTGGCAGCACGTGTGTACGGAAAAGCTTAGAACACAGAAGCGAAACTACCACTACTGAAGCGAACTCGCGCCAGAAACGTGGTGACACTGGCCAGCAATATGGCAGGAGGATATTCGCCAGTCAACAACTGCCAACGAACACACCAGAATTAGAGAACCTCCCACAGCATGCAGTGGTCAGGCCAATCAGTCTTACGGGCGAACGTGGCAAAAATGCATAATTGCACAACATAGTGTTAGTTTTATAAACCTTACTTGTGACTTCATTTTCCACTTGTCAAAGTTTTTTTTAACTCTCATAGTATTCCCATAACGGCATGCCAAAGGCAAGATTTGCAATTTACGGGAACATACAAATAACAAAAACCAACAGACTTACTCGAATGAAATAATTTACACTGAAATTTGATGGGAATGGACATATACTAAAATTGTTAAAATCACTCGCTGATATTCCTTTGTATTTTTTTATATTTTGAATTTAACGACAAATTTATTCATTTACGAAATTTTTTAAAAAATACGAAAGGAATTTTTTGTGTGTGTTTAAATACTTTAGCATATGCCCCATAAGATGTAATTTCTGTGTAAATTTGTTTATTTGAATACGTCTGTTCGTTTTTGTTATTTATATGTTCCCATAACGTGCGAATCTTGTCTTTGACACGCCGCTATCGGAAGACTATAATAGCTAAAATATTTTCAAAAGTGGAAAATGTAGTCGCAAGTGATGTTTATATAAAACTATGTTGAAGAAATATAAAATTATGAAATTTTTTCCACGTGAAACCCCTTAAAGATTCGAATCCGGAGCCCGTGCAGCCAATAACCGACTACATATATACGCTTGCGTCAAATACGTCGCCACGCCATATCACTTCTGTATGAGTAAGCACCAGTTCAGAAAATAACGCGTAGATGACCAAAACTCATCCAGCGATCCGAAAGGATTCATTCCTGCTGTGCGAAGGTAGGAATGAGGTTGGAATACTTCCAGTATTGGCAGCGGTCGAGTACGTGTGCACAGCAGAGAAGTGTTATAAGCTGTTCAGGGTAAACTAAACAGTACCTACAATTTCCGTGAGCCACTATGTCTCCAAATGTCTTAAAATACGAAAACTTCCGTCCAACTAAAAAACTAGTGTAAACTATTATTATAATTTATTGGTTTGTGGACATGCGTCATTGCTCTAGTGTTCCGACCAGCTGTGTATGTTGTTTTTCGTTGGTTTTAACTTGTGGTGTATTGTCTATTGTCTTTTGTTCGTTACCCACTGTTCACTAATTTTGTCTATTTCCATCTTGTTTCATATTGGGAATCTGGTTCTATATTTGTGTCCGTCTTTTATGCCTGGGTGTTGTGTCGATATTCGACTGAATTCTGTCTCTAGAATTTTTTGTTGTCTAATATAATAATTTATAAAAACCGACAGAATACCTCTGGGATTTTTTTTTGTGTTTTATATCGTTTTCGTTATTTTTCTTTTTTGTACTTTGTCATCAAAAACAAGTTTTATCAGCAAATTATGAGCTATGGCATATGCCCACAAACCAATAAATTATAAATGTAAATTCACATTGCAATAAACATGTAAAAATCTCATATTTTATTATTATTATTAGTGTTGGGAAGCGCTTACTTTAAAGTGAACAACCTGTATCATACTGGTCTGTGTATAACACTTGTTGTCACGTGGTTTCCTTCCCTCCATCAGCGATTGTTCGGGAGGAAGAGTTCAACCCTACATTCCTTATCTCAGAGCTGCACGAGATTATTTTCTCATTTGCCGTTTGATATTTATGTTGTATAGTAAATAATAGGTAGGCGTTCATGAAACTACAATATGTCGTATCCCACAATACTGTAGTTTCACTGAAAACTTTTTTTTAACATTACAGGAGAAAAAGCATTCTGATATGCATTAAATTAAACTCAGATTAGCCCTTGGAGGAGGGGGGGGGTGGTATGACATTTTTACTGAAAGTATAACAGTATCTATTATATCTTTATATAGCGTAAAGTTAACTTCAGATTAAGGCCATGATCTTTCATTTATTTTAAACAATTGCAAATAACTCGAATAATATTTTAACAAAATGCTTTGAAAAATTTTTAAGACTGTGTACTGTCATACGATACACAATATTGGCAGAGCGTTTTTCAAAATAATGTACCGTTTGCTAGCAAAAATTGTTTTGCTTCATTTTTGCTTATTATGACTACAAAATATGTGGTATTTCATGAGCAAAAATCTAAAAATCCGTTTGGTGTATTGTAACAGGAAAATCTAGCTACAAACGATGATATATATATATATATATATATATATATATATATATATATATATATATATATGTGTGTGTGTGTGTGTGTGTGTGTGTGTGTTAAAACTGTGAGATGAATTTTTAACATATGTATTAATTCGCGTTAAAAAAAACATTTTCGTAACCAGTGCAAAATTAAAGAGCGAAGCCTTAAACGAGGGTTACAACATATTACTGTTTCCTGGACGATGGTACGAAGAGAGTACCCGAGAACTAGGGTACCACACCTTGAAACGCAGATCCACAACTTGGTACCCGTAGGCATCTGCTTGCCCTGGAGGCTGTCATGAAATGACTCACGATGGAGGATGGTGCCTGCTCTGAAAAATAATGTTATTGGTCACCACAAAATATCTTGTCATTATGGACCTTACCAAATTTTATTTTTGTGGTGACCGCAGAATTGTATTGCTGCCCCCAATAAAGGTTTGCAATGACTGCAAAGAAATTTTCGAAACTACTATAAAACTTTTAGGTGAGGTTCATATTGACAAAACATTTTGCGCACACCACAAAACCTAAAAATCACTAAAGTATATATACAGGATGCCCAGAAACAACTGCATAATAAACATACTACGCGAATTCTGGGCTAAAATGGAGACGGAAATGTAAGTGGCAAAATGTACGACGTTTTAAGAGCACAATGTGGCAACACTGTACAGAGAAAGTTCCCTCTTACATTCCACGTGCAAGTGTTATTTTACGTATGTAAACGCATAATTATGTTTGGATTGCTCGGGATTTTAACATGCACTCATGATATGCAGGTCAGAACAGGAGTAGGAAGGTATGTAAGAAATCTGTGTAGCGCAAAAGAGGACTAACTACAGTGCTATTTTGTCACATTGTGCATGTAAATTGTCATCTTACAACATTTCACCACTTACATTTTCGTCTCCAATTTTGCCATGTCGCGAGGTGTGCTTAATAACGCTTTTTTTCTGAGCACCATGTATATATATCAGTATGGCTTCAGACGTTAAATGTTGGGTACTAGGGACTATATACAGTTTATCAATACTGTGATTTCTTTATTATTTTTAAATAACATATATAATTAATAAGTAAACACAAGTCGGTGATTTAGTTTCCTTCAGCAGAGCTTGATCTGGAATCTTTACTAACTGAATTAACTTAGATTGAAAGTAGAGAAGGGATTGCAGATAGTAACCAAGTAATGTTGCACAGTTAGCGAAGTGAGCTTACGACAAAATAAAAACATAATTTGTAGTTTTGCCCTAAACACATCAACCATCAAAGTTCATCAAGAAGCGTAGACAGTAAACAATACACATTTCCGTGCAACTGAGTTGTAAATAGCAGCTGTTAAAACATAGTGACTGTCTTAGTGGTAAGTATTATGTTTGTATTAACACGTAATGGAAACAGGCTGAAATTAAAAAAAAAAGTGACTTTGAACCAGAGTAAGGTCGGCTTCAAGAGGAAGGGATGCAAGTTGAGTTGCAGCATTGACCCTGGAGGGCGAGCGATACAGCTCGTCACGCGAACACGTCGTCCGTCAAGTCGCACCAGAGAGTGGCGTGCACGTAATTTCTGCATTTAATACCGACACGTTCCTGCCGGCCTGGACCTCGATGGCCGCTATGTTCACGACTTCACGTCCCGAGATAAATGCTGGTCCTATATGACATCCCGCCGCTGTCTTTGCATGCCACGGTTATGGAAAGTTATTTCTGCGGTTTTAAAATAATGATTTCAAATCCATGCTTACGTCTTAAGAGGAGTCTTCGCCGGTGTCGAATTTCCACCTTTGACGCGTGGGAACATCACAGCGATAAGATCCAGTGTCCCACGTTTGACGAGAAGCATATCGCCTCTATTCGCAGCGCGCCAAACTGGCGTGCAAGGTTTTCCTTGTAGTCTTTTTCCTACGGGACTTTAAACGGTGACCACATTTTATTTTTCAGTAGTATGAAGTAAATACCAACACATGCCTCTCGCTTTGCACGTTACGAATTCAGGCAATATTTTCGGAGTTACAGCAGTCTAAAAAAACCGTTTTTAGTAACTTTGAGAGGCCCGAAAATCATGTTTCTAACACGCCTGCAAATTTTTTGAAAACATAGAAGCATAGTTTCAAGTATGTGTTCTTTTCGTAGATAAACATAATATGAATAAGTTAAGCTGTTTCACGTAAAAAAGAATACGCGTGACACGCTGCAACGCCGTCGATGCGCCAGTCGAAGACTCCTCTTAAGGATGTTCAAGTGCGATAAAGTCATAATTTTATATTTAGATGAAATAGTTACGATGTTCCTCGTAAGTACCACACAGGTAACACGGGGTTTATCTATTTCGATAATAAACGCCCCGCTTTGTTTTCGATTTCACTATCCAGCAAAATTATTCGCGACGAATGTTATCATGGGATGCCTACCGCCCGCCGTCCCTAATATCGAAACAAATAGCTGAAAATTGGAGACCTTCGTTCTCCTTCGACGTCCGCGGCCAAATGCCTCGACCCACTTTCTCTATCGCGGCTCTTCATGTCTTGGCGGCAAACCACCCTCCCAGTCCAGTGGTCACGAGGGGGTGCCTCCGGCCAATTTGTGTCGAACATCATTCAAACTCCGCCCTCACAGAACAGATTCCGTCTCCATTCACCTCGCTTTCTTTTATTATCAAATTGCATTTTACATCAACAATGATATACATTAATTAAATCACTAAAATTGCACGTTACATAGTGTTAGTTTTGTAAACGATACTTGTGAACGCAGTTTCCTCTTACGAAAAAATTTCTCGTTAATAAACGAAACGAAGAAATGCCATTGTCCATTTTCGTTTCAGCAAGGGATCCACATTTATGTACTACCCTATTGCCAGCGACGTTGATCACGTGGTTTTCAATTTAATGCCATTTTTAATAGTGTAAAATTCAGTCCCAGTATTCGAAATTTCTTTGAGCAATTCTAAAAATATATATTTATATTTTCTACATATTTTCAAAAACGTATTTTTTAAAAAATTAAGAATTTTTTTTAACACTTTTAGGAAAATCAAGTAACACACTGTTAATGTAATAATAATAACAATAATAATATAGGTGATAAATTACGATAAAGTTGCTATATAATTTTCTAAAACATGTTTAAAAACAATTCTTTTTAAATTTCTAAATTGTGCAAAATTATGTTAAGGGGCGTAAATGACCGCTTTAGAAACACAAATTTTTCACGAAATTTTTTAGATATACCATTCTGCTCCTCTGCCCAGTTTGGGTCTCCTTCTTTTACCATACATAACGCCTTTTTTTTTAAAACCAGAAACCTTCGCTAGTACATGCACAACAATTCGTCAAAGTTTCATCAAAATCGTATGAATAGCACAGGAATGCATACGTTACAGACATTAATTCTTATACAAAACAAGCTGTACCCGGTATACGTTGCAACGTCCTTTTTTCTATTTGCTGCACTAAGTATAGGCATTTTCTTTCGCAGAAACCTGCAGTGAGCGCACAAACTCCGCCCACCTTTTTTTCAGTGTCTGCATTATAAAGTAAATAAATATTGCTAGAACCATGCTTTAGGATTATGAGCGAAGGAAATATTTCATAAATTGATAAAAAGTTGTTTTTTTTTAATTGTTTATCTTTATAATGTGAACACTGGAAAAAAAAGGGAGGGAAGTGGAAAGAGATCTTTATTTATTTTATGGTTACATCGAGTAAAAATATAATCATGTTTGGACTGTTCTGCACCCATAATATGCAGGTCAGAACAGTACTAGCAAGATAAGTAAGATAGCGTTACCTTAATTGTAAAACCTCGTAACTCCATATTATGCATACTGAACTTTCGAGACCTTTTAAACCCTCATAATAAGGTATTTCCAAAGAAATATTGGTACACGTAGATACAAAATTTAAATTTATTACATTGTTATACAAAATTGTGTATTTTTTCTTAGTGTGAGGGAAATAAATTAGTTTTTCTCTCCTTTTTTCCTGAATGGATGCGAAATGGAGTTAAAAGGTTTTACAATTAAGGTGACGATCGGTTAAAGGCGCGGTCTACCGCAATTTTCATCACCATTGTTTTATTTTTTATTTGTACCAGATATTTTTTCTTATTGTAGACACAAAATGTGACTAAATTTGGCTCTTATGAAATTTTTTATCTTTCAAAATTTTCTCGTAATAGCTTGTTAAAGTTTTTTTAAAAATAAATATTCTGGGTGCCCTTTCTGCCCCTCTACCCTGTCTTCCCGCCATTCCAGCAAAATCTAAATTATTTTTTGGCAGAAACTTTTGCTGGTGCGTACACAACCTACTGAAGTTTCATCGCAATCGGATGGATGTTGTAGGGACGCATATGTTACAGATGGCCCGTTTTACCTATGGCCATCTGTAACATATGCGTCCCTACAAAGTCATATTTTGCATATTTCCGTTTTAACTGCACTAATACCAAACTAAAAAAAAAATCATAGTGGATAAAGACAATGCAGGCTACAATGTCATGCTCATAAAAATAAAGAATAGACATTATTTGTATTTTTAAAAAATGCTAAAACTGAAAATAAAAATTTAAAAAATTCAATAATTCATTTAAAATACTAATAATTGCATTCATTATTTTTATGAGCATGACATTGTAGTCTGCAATGTCTTTATCCACTGTGATTTTTTTTTTTTTGCGTTTGGTATATCAGTTGGTTTTGGTGAAGTCGTTAAAACGGAAATATGCTAAATATGACTTTAACAATCCATTACGCGAAAACTATGAGAGATAAAAATATTTCATAAGAGCCAAATTTAGTCACATTTTGTGTCTAAAATAAGAAAAAAAAATATCTGGTACAAATAAATACAAAAAAAATGGTGATGAAAATTGTGGTAGACCGCGTCCTTAACTGTGTAGCGTAAGAGGGGACTAACTACAGAACTATGTTGCCATATTGTACATATAAAATGTCATCATTAGAGACACTGGAAAATCGCGGGAAAAGAAGACTATTTGCTAGGTTCCAACATGCTGTGTATAACACTGAATGTTTTGTATCTATATTGGCTATTGTTCACTTGAAGCATTGTTTCTTTCTACAACAGGCCCAGTTACAACTGTACAGCTTGAACACGCAGCGTGAGGGATTCGACACAAAACTGTTCACACGTGTCACAGTTAAAATACTACAGTTTATTGCAGACTATGCTAAACATTTTCGCGATTTTCCAGTGTCTCTAGTCATCATACAACAATGCACAACTAATATTTACGTCTATAAATTAGCCTGGGTTTCATCTGGTGAGCTTACTATGCAAATTGTTTCTGAACATCCAATATATAGATTTCTGTTACAAATAATGTAAGGAATGTGCATGGCTGTAACTATTTGTGAATCATCCTAGCCAATAACCTTATTCGAGACGAAGTTATTACATTTTTAGGGTTTGGGAATTTAGGTAAGGATAGATTCGAACGTCATAAAACATGGCTGCGTGCGGCAAAGTTGAAAACTTGATACTTGTTGTTATTTCGATGTTGTTTGTTTTTTTTTTCTTTTCACTGTTGAATAAATTGTCTATTTGTTATTCCGCATAAACAATTTAGCTGTTTTTTCACATCCTGCAATACATATTCTACGTTAATATTTGTTATTTGGGGTAAAATTTATTTATTTTACAAAATACGAAATCTCTTTTGAATAAAAAAATATTCCCTACGTACAAAGTAACACAACGAACTTTTAGTTTACATTATTATTGTTTTTAAAGGCTGTATAGAAGTATGCTTTTCAGCCGAAACGTGTAGTATAAAACGTAAGTAAACTCTAGCCGACGTATTTGCGGAGTCATTAGGTAATTTAGCATGCTACTTCAACTTAGTAAATTTTACACCACAAATCCCGAAACACTTACTGCACTAACCAGGTCACGTGGTTGATCTAGTAACCTAAATAGTCGTTACGGACACGACTTATAAGACCTACTTATCTGCCTCCCTTCAAGTGCGTTGGAGCGAGTTACGACTCTTCTCTTTTTGACGAAACTATTTAACGCACATTATATCTGTATATCTACGAAAATAACACACACATCAAACTATGTCGCTATAGTTTTAAACATTCGGCATGTTTATTAGAAACATTATTTTCTAGCCCCTCAAAACGGCCAAAATGGCTTTTTTTTCAGACTGCCGTATCTGGTAAGTTAACAATCGGATTCAAAAAACATAATTACAGAAACAAGCGTTAGACTTTGAACTACGCCGCCCACTAATGAAATAATGTGGTCACCGCTAAAGTCCCATAGGAGAAAGGATAATAGTGATGCACTGCACGCCATCTGAGGGACTTGCGCAAAGAGGCGATAATTAGAGACCGGAAAAATTCGCGGGTTCACTGAGTTGTAGGCTAGCCTGCAAGAACATGTGTGTATTCAAGCAGACATTATCTGCTCACTGGCTGCTCGATGACGCAGTGATATGGGCCTGCATTTAGTTGCTTCTGTACTATTGGCTAAGCCACTTCCAGCAAGTGTCAAATATGTCACTGGCCAATTGCGAAAGTGGCACGAACTTACAGTTGCCGGAATTCTAGCTTGGGGCCAAAAGAAAACGCGAATTTTTCATGTCTCTAGCGATCTAGAGCCACGATTTTATGGCGAAAAGATTTTTGCAACATTTGGTTTCGATGCGTCATGTGCACACCTGCAGCTCTGCTATATCGTCTGTGATTGGATGATTTAACTCTCACTGACCTTGGCAAATTATAGACGTACAGACACACAATAATCTTATTCTGATTGGTGCAGTCAAATGAGAAACGTGTCTGAACGTAGACACGCTGCCAATAACCTTGAAACAGAACTGCCGATGTGCACGTGAGTCACTGAAACAAAGTGGGGCAAAAATCTTTTCGCGACAAAATCGTGGCCCTATGAATTACATACGTTGGTTAGTGTCAATCTTACCGCTCCTGCCTCACATACATAAACACAGTGTATCTAGGGAGGCCCCTGTGTGTTGTGGCGCGTGAATCGTCGCAGCAGGATAGTACGGCCGGCGCGTCAGATGCAGCATCATGGACCAAATCGATCGGTCCAGATGCTGCAGTGGAGAAGCACCAGTAGCCCGCCAGGCGCCGACGTGGCGCCACACAGCCCGCTTGTTTTTCGGCGCCAAGTTCCATCGTCTCGTGTTCTCTCTGATGAAGTCGGTGTCCAGTGATTAGCAGGCTTCAGGTCGATCGCCTCCCCCGCCCGGCATTACCAACAGAGCGTCCAAATTGTTGCCAATCAATTAGTTATAACTAGGGCCACGATTTTGTGGCGAAAAGATTTTTGCCCCACTTTGTTTCAGTGCCTCTCGTGCACATCGGCAGCTTTGATTCATAGTTATTAGCAGCGTTTCTTTGTTCAGACACGTTTCTCATTTGACTGCACCAATCAGAATAAGATTATTGTGTGTCTGTACGTCTATAATTTGCCAAGGTCAGTGAGAGTTAAATCATCCAATCACAGACGATATAGCAGAGCTGCAGGTGTGCACATGACGCATCGAAACCAAATGTTGCAAAAATCTTTTCGCCATAAAATCGTGGCTCTAGTTTTAACTAGGGAATGGAAAATTGCACAAATTCAATGATCAGTAAGCTAGAATCCATTGCACTATACATAATCAAGTTCTGTATATTCGTTCATTGCCTGTTGTTCCACAGAGTAGCAGCTAGTGGACAAATGGTTGGGGCTTGAGTATGCATATGATATGATTCTAGCCTACAGGTCATTGAATTCGCGAAATTTTACAGTCCCTAGTTATAACTAAAGATGATTGACGATTGTATATCGCGAACATTTTTTGTGCCATCATGCCATTGAAAACACCGTAGTTTCTTGCGGCATGTATGATTGGGTGATATGCGTCTCATACAACGTAACTGTATGCAGTACAATAATATACATCAACTATTAAAATAGCGGGATTCTTATTGGCTCAGTCAAATAGGGCAACAGCTCTACGTACAAGCGAAAACCAGTAATCTTCTGGTAAGCTGACGTATGTTGAAACCCAGCAAACAGTCAAGTTTTCCCGCGATAAACCATCGTCTCTAGTTCTAACCTAGAGTCTTCAGAATGCTTTACAAATACATAAAACAGGAATCGTAATTTACTAATAAAAAAAACAATAATTTAAGGAATTGAACAATCACACCACGCTTATTAGTGTATTATATTGTTACTGAAGCAAACGTTTTATATCTTAGTTTTAAATATTAGTTTCAAGTTTCTGTTTGGAAATATTTTCCACACTGCAGGATCTAGCGACTGGGTCGATGGCACGTTAAAGGGCGGATTCACCCACCATATTGCAATTTTTTTATATTTCTTTTTTTATTTTATTTTATAATGATAAAGCTTGGAATTTTCGTTTGAGTATCTTCATACAGTACGCACCTAACATGTCAACCAATGTCGTTTATTTAGGTTGAAACTATACGAGTCAGCTACTGTATCTTTATACAAATATTTGACTCAATAATTGCAGAACTATTTATACGTCATTGGATTTAGTTTCCTGGACATACTCCATTGGTAGAGCCACGATTTTATGGCGAAAAGATTTTTGCAACGTTTGGTTTCGATGCGTCATGTGCACATCTACAGTTCTGCTATATCGTCTGTGGTTGGATTATTTTACTCTCACTGGCCTTGGCAAATTATAGACGTACAGACTCACAATAATCTTATTCTGATTGGTGCAGTAAAATGAGAAACGTGTCTGAACATAGACACGCTGCCAATTACCTTGAAACAGAACTGCCGATGTGCACGTGAGTCACTGAAACAAAGTGGGGCAAAAATCTTTTCGCGACAAAATCGTGGCCCTATCCATTGGGATAAAGATAACTGTCAAAGAAAACTAAAGATAATGAAAAAACATAAATAAATAGGGTCTACGTATCTCCAAGAAACTAAATCCAAGTCATGCAGTCCCATTGCACAGTTCTTTCAAAAATCATATTTATACGTCAGTATTCATGTCCGTACAAACAATACAGATCTATAAACGAAGAATACATATTTCCTCTGAGGAGTTGTAAAAAGCGCAAAATCAAAGAATCCGGTGTGGTGGGTTTAAACTGAACCTTTCACTTCAGGCCGGGGAAAACAGACAATAATTCTAACTTCTGTGCGTTTTTTTTTTTTTTTTTTACTTTTACATACCGGCAGGAAAATATTGTGGGTTTATTAACCAGTACGCTAGACAGCTGAGTAGAGATGGTGAAATCTCGCGAATTCAGTGACCTGCATGTTAGAATCAAATATCCTATGCATACTCAAGTCCCGACCATTTGTCCACTAGCGGCTACTCAGTGGAACAGCTGACAATGAACGAATAGACAGGACTTGAGTATGCATAGGATACTTTATTCTAGCACGCAGGTAGTTGAATTCACGAAATTTCACCATTTATACTGATGGGTCATTGGCTGCTGGTCTATATTCTTGCTTCACCGACAGGCACGCGGGTTTGGTGGTCTTGTTTTCTTGCAAGTTTGTCCTTGACTTACACAACTGCAACAAACGTCCGGAAATAAAATAGCGAAAATGTCTTGTTTCTAGATATTCATATAGATCCGGAAGTTCGTGAAAAAAAATTATTTATCAAATGTTGATCTTCGAAACTCCTCATTCGCTGGCTTGTTACATCTGTTAAGAGTAGGGACAGTGATTATTGGTGAAAAGAATTCTGCAACATTGTTTGCACGTGCAATTTTACTCGTATATTTCTTTCCGTATATGACTACACTTATTCGCGAAAGTAGGAGAAGTTTAGTTTTAATAATTAATGCTTTGTAGTAAACCATAACGTATATTTTATTCAATCAACAACAAAAGCTTACTCTCGGAGCCCAAACAAGTACATACATACTGCACTGAACTTTAAGAATTTTGAACCAAAGACAAAACATACATTCCTAAACAAACAGTTTGTTTCAATGTCTAATGTGTAGAGACCTGAAAAATTCGCGTTTTCTTTCAGGCACAAGCTAGGATTCTAGCAAAGTAAGTTCGTGCTATATTCACAATTGGCCGTTGACATATTTGGCATTGCCTTGTAGTCGATGAGCCAATAATGAAAATGTAACTAATTGCGGGCCCATTGTGCTGTGTCAGTGAGCAGCCAACTGACACCTGTTGTCTGCCTGAGTTCGCATATATTCTTGAAGGCTAGCTTACAAGTCCGTGAACCCGCGAATTTTTCCCGTCTCTACTAATGTGTAAACATGCAGCCCCACTTCATGGTCGACGATTGGCTGTTTTTAACTCTCAGCGTCTAGAGCACAGAATATTTAGGAATACAGAAGTGAAATAGTCGGCAGGAAGGTGAACTCAGTCACACACGCCAGCAAAATGGCTTCCCTGGCCAGCAACATGGCGGAAACACCTACTGCCAATCAGCGTGAGGCAGCTGCTCTGCTAGTCGGCAGCCAGGCCAATAGGAAACCTGTAGTAACATGCAGGAGCCAAACAGGCACGGGGCTGGAGTCTACAGCCTCGGGCAGCCAATAAGCGGCCAAGTTCGCCTATATCAAAAGAGCCGCCACGTCATTTCACGTCTGTATTACTATTTAGTCTGTGTCTAGAGTTCTACCTGCAAATCACAGACGTGTGGTGTCGCACTAACCTACCTTGTTCCTGTTGGCACAGTCAAATGAGCCACGCCTCTGCTAAAATACACTCTGCCAATAGCCGGGAAGCAGAGATGCAGATGTGAACGTGATGCATTGTACAGAGCCGCGATTTTATGGCGAAAAGTTTTTTGCAACATTTGGTTTCCATGCGTCATGTGCACACCTGCAGCTCTGCTACCTCGTCTGTGGTTGGATGATTTTACTCTCACTTGCCTTGGCAAATTATAGACGTACAGACTCACAATAATCTTATTCTGATTGGTGCAGTCAAATGAGAAACGTGTCTGAACATAGACACGCTGCCAATAACCTTGAAACAGAACTGCCGATGTGCACGTGAGACACTGAAACAAAGTGGGGCAAAAATATTTTCGCGACAAAATCGTGGCCCTATAGCATTGATACAAAATTTTGCATAATTATTTTCACCAAAAATCACCGGCTCTAGTTATGAGTCTCAGGGAGTCTACCTGCAAATTAAATACGTTTTATGTATCGCAGGAATATGTTTCTGACTGGCTCAGTCAAACGACAGATCTCTCCTTTCAAATTCACGGAGTCATTTAACTGTTGAAGCACATGTATTTAGGGACACGTGGTTTTCATGACAATATCTTTGTACAAACTCGTTTCGATATCGTACGTGATTATCTGTAGCTCCTGCTTCATGGTAATTGGCATCATGTATTTTTGTACAGACGTAATTCATTTCACTCTGCAAATCAGAATAGGTTGAAGTTCTACCCTACAGTTCTGTGATTCGCTGGTAGAACCGCAAAAACAAGTGAGAATTTAAAACACTAATACACACAAAAAACACTGAAATAAGTTGGTACAAAAATCTTGTCGCGAAAATGTCAGTTGTCCATATGTACTTCGGGTGTTCCAAGATACTCAGTGACTGGAGATACCAGAAGTTTTTCTAGGATAGATTTTTCGCGGAAGCAATGTTTCACTGCTATTATGCTTTGGTTATTGGCTGTGTGTGTTGCTTGGGGATAAGTTCCTCATTTGACTTCGCTAATTAGACTGAAGTAATTCGGACACCATACGTCTGAAATTCGAAGGGTTGACACATGAACTTCAACGACGTTGGCGTGAACCTGCAGTACTTTGAAAACAACTGTCACTCGAGACCTTCAAACTTCGCGTGTATATAAAATAAAAACTGTAGTGAAGGGAAACTGAGCTCACTGTGTTATAACATTAAACAATTTTACCATACCTACGTTCTTAAGACTCATTGACTGTCAAGTTTCATGGTGATCGGTTAAACAATGCCGGAGTTTATCGATCTCATACGTACATACATGCATACCAACATCCAATTTTACATACAGGCTGTCCAGAAATAACCGCATTATAACCGCACCACTCGACTCGAATCCTGATCTAAATTTGAGACGAAAAAAAGTATGACAACATGTTATGTTGCAATGTTTCAACACCGCACGGAGAAAGTCCTCTCTTGCAGTCCATGCCCAGGTATCATTACATCGAGCAAACATAGAATCATCTGTTGGAGAGATGTTCCTCATTTGACTTCGCAAATTAGACTGAAGTAACTCGGGCACCACACGTCTGAAATTCGAAGAGTTTAAAAAATCATATCAGTGACGCTGATATGAACCTACATTACTTTGAAAATAACTATAGTCATTCGAGACCTGCAAACTTCGCGTGTATACAAAACCAAAACGGTCGTGAAAGGAAATTGAGCTCACTGTGTTAGAACATTAAACAATTTTTACCATACCTACGTTAACACTCCTGTACATAGGTGTGCTAAATTTTACAAACATTTATTTTATAGTGGGTTTAAAAACTTGCAATACTGTTAAGGAAGGTTTTTTTTAATCTACCTGGCTAGATCGGTGTGGTGTTCGTTGTGGATGTGCCCGCAGGCTCGACTCTGGAGTGCTTCGAGTCGGTGTGCTTCCCGAACGACCGAGCCGACTGCGCCGACCCAGAGGCCATGGAGTCGAAGCCGTGCGACCGGGTGACCGCCTTCTACGTGATGAGACGCAAACTGCAGGTCGAACATGTGCTGAGAGTCAACACCTCTGTGCGCTTCAACTGCGTCAAGTTCATCGGCACAAGTGAGTCCAACCCCCAGTGAACGACTCTAATACCTCAAACAAAAACATTACCACGATTAAGGCCTTGTTACGCAGTTTTTCAGTGATTTCGAAAATATACTTATTTTATTGCTACCTAATACTCATATCAAAATTTCGCTACACAGTTTTGACACTTATATATGTTATAATTGAGTTGTCCAGTTCCAAAACTCCCCTTGTCCACTATCACTACAACTGAGCAAATCACGAAAATCTGATTTATAAGTCCATTTGTGACATGGCCAAAGCAGTTTTTCAAAGGGTCTCTGTAATTTAATAAGGTGAGTTTTGGAAACTATCATCACGTCAACTTTAGCGTACGTTTAAAAACTACACAAAACTGTTCAGAACTTTTTTTTTCCCGTGTTGACGGACAAGGAGAGTTTTGGAACTGGGCTACTCAATTTGTAACTGAATTATTTTGTTGAATTATACTGTACTTTTTTTTTTTAGATTTCGTTACCCAAAGTACCACGTTTTTCGTCGTGAAAATAAGCAAAAATGAAGGAAGTTATAATTTTTTTTTTTTGCTGGCGAATGGTGCATTATTTTAAAAAACGCGTCCACAGTATTGTGCATCGTGTGATTGCACATTGACTCGAATTTTTTCAAAACTTTTGGTTAAAAAATATTTGAGTTATTGGCACCAGTCTGAAAAAAAAAACTCGGGAACAAGCCCTTAAGATTAATTACACTACGGGTTAGAACGTGGGGTACTGAGAGATCATCATCAGCGCTTAAAGATCTATCTGCGATTGAAACGCTTTGCAGCGAGTTACAAGTAATCGTATTTTGAAGAAACATCTCAACGCGCATTACGTTTGTACAACAATGAATAGAAAATATACTTCAAACAATGTTTCTATCAGTTTAAAAATTAGGATCGCTTATTGGAAATACGATTTTCAAGACCCTCAGAATGGCTCAAAATAGCTTTTTTAAACTGCTGTATCTAGGAAAATTCCAACTGGATTCTAAAAACGCAATAATAGAAGTAGGCGCTGGAATTTGAACCGTAATTATCGCAAACAAAACAATACAATCACCGTTTGAAGTCCCATAGGAAAATGAACAATAGTAAAGTTCTGCGCGCCAGTTGCTGGGTTTGCGTGTAGAGGCGATAATACATTACATACGCCGACCAACGTCACTCTTAACGCTCAACTAACGCTCACATACACCAACGAAGCCTACCTAGATAAGAACCTTAACATCGAGGTCTTCAGCGCTGATGAGGTGTGAGTTTGGAGCGGTGCCGGAGTGAAGGGGCGGGGGAAACGGGAGATCCCCGAGAAAACCCGCCGACCAACGGCATCGTCCGGCACGACTACCACAATGCGAAAATACGTGGACTGGCCCCGCCGGGAATCGTTCATTGTGGGAGGCGAATGGTGTGACCATTCGGCCACTGCGGCCCCTACATGTTAGAAATAACATGTGTTTTCTTATGGTGAAAAATTCTGCCGCTGGTTTCGCTGCTATCGCTAACGGTGTAATACAATACGAAACGATCGTAAAACTTAAATTTAACTATGTTTCAGATATACAGAAGTAAATTTAATTTAATTTTAAAGTGAAAACAAACCAATTTCGCGTTTTAAATCATCAACTACACGTAACTTAAAATTCATGAAAGTTCTCTGGTTAGTCAGTTTACGCATCTTACTGAAACCAGCACTCGAGCAGCAGAAATTGTCTTTGTGCCAGACTTTTAATATAGATCTGTCTAACGTGTAGCAGAATTAACGTTACCACAGTATTAATATTACACTATGCCTCTGAAGTACAACTTCTCGGCTTTCAAGTAGCTAGCCTATATTTGTTTTACAGTATGAATAAAAATGTTATCCTGTGGAACCAATCTAATGTACAGCACCATTTTGGCACTAAATTTACTTTATGCGATAAATTAAATTCGTAACCTTGGAGGGAAAAAATATTACACTAATTATTTTCTCACTTATGCATTGCATTTAAAAAGTACCTAATGCAAATTTAGTGCAAACCTGTTAAAACCCATCCATGTACATCATATGGATTCTTCAAGCAAACTTTAAAAAAAATTCTAAAACAAGTATTATAACTTGAAAATCAAGAATTTTTACGTTAGGGACACAGTGGAGTGAATCTTAAGAGGCCAATGTACTTGGTACATGAAAGGGTAGCTTGCCTGTCACTTTTTTCTTTTCAACGAGAATCCACTAAACTCATTCCCAATATGCTTATCTATGAAAAGAACATACAGTTGAAACTATGCTTCTATTATTTTAAAATTACAGCACGCTTATTAGAAACACAGAATGACTACAAACGACATTTTTTAGACTGCTGTCAACTACAAAAATACATCCAGAATTCGCACAACACACGAAGCATACGTTATACTTTACTACAAAAAAAATACATTTGTAGCGTAGTGCTCAAAGTCCTATAGAAAAATAAGTAAAACAAATACACTGCACGCTAGTTAGACTTACCGCGAATAGACGCGAAGAGTATACCGCGGAGTTTTACAGGTTGAACGTTATCGCTTCCCTATCTCCATGCACCAAATGCGGAAATTTACTTCCTGTACATCGGCCTCTTAAGGGTGTTCAAGTGCCATAAAATCATAATTATATATATTTATGAAATATTGTTAGTTTCGTAGGCGATACTTGTGAGTACAGTTTCCTCTTACGAAACAATTTTAACTCGCATAGTTTTCCCATAACGGGACGACAAAGTGAAAATTTGCTTGTTCTGCTACCATGCAAATAGTGAAAACCAACTGACCTACTTAAATAAAATAATTCACTGTGATACTACATCACATTAACTATATAATAAAGTATTTAAAAGACCATAACGTAATATTTTGAATTTTTTTTAAAAATCGCAAAAGTACAGGAAAAATGTTAAATATTCAGCATTTTTTTAAATACAAAACTATTTCACGGTATTTTTTAAAACTGTTTTATTACGTAGTCTGTGACATGTCATTTCACTGTGAATTTTTTTACGCACGTAAGTCAATTGGTTTTCACTATTTGCGTGGCAGCAGAACATGCTAATTTTTGACTTTGACGCACCGTTATGAGAAAACCATGAAAGCTAAAATAGTTATGTAAGAGGAAACTGTACCCACAAATAGCGTCTGCAAAACTAACACTATTTCATATAAATATAAAATTACGATTTTGTTGCACTTGAACACCCTTAAAGACTCTTTCACACAATCAAACTCTGCTTCAGTTTACTTCTTAGCAAATTCACTGAATACCATGTGATATATCGCCACGTTAACGTCATAATCACGGCCATTTTGTCTTTAAATTTGTTGAACGTCTAGAATTTTTAAAAGACTAATAGTTTCTGGCATGTTATATGTTTTCTTGAATACAAATATTCAACCCCGGAGAAAAGGTTTTTCAGACAACAGTGATGATTTTAACGTACCTAGTAATTTCGTTCTATGTGTAAATTGGATGAATTTTTAAAAAAGTACAACTTTTCAAAAAAATTAAGGGAATTACTTTTGGTCAAGTCATAAAAATGTTTGTGTCTTGCAGGAAGACTAGATAATATGCCACAAGTATGTAGCTACATGTTTAATATGTGCATAATTTTGTTAGAAACTCTGAAATTAGTCGCTTTAATATTCATTGTGTTAATGCCACTGAATAAATACATGTCTTCAATAAATTAAATTCAAGAAATGTAATTAAATAATTAACTAACTTTGTGAAATATCTTTAGGAAAAGTTCTTAAGTTGTAGGAAAAGTCCTTAAGTTCGAGGGGTCCTAAAATTAACATTCGGGTGTGTTTTGTGTGATAGGGAAATCGAAATGATAGTCGTGAAGTAGACATTTTGGTTCAGCGGTTGAGAGGGCATCTCAAAAACTGTTGTAATGAGCGGGAAAAAACGTTTTTTTTTTAAATAAATATGTTCCACATTGACCCATTTAATGTTATTGCAAAAATACCACACTCATTAAAACCATTGTTTTGAAGCCCTCCGTCATAGTTAAAATTAGCCTTTTCAGGCTACTTACTTCCAAATGTACTAACCGGATGTAAGAGAAACTCAGATAGAATCATGAACTGAACTTTCCTACAGATTTCCCAGTAATAAACTTATATGGCTAGTAAAAATGGATCGGAGAATCTTGAACGCTAGTTGAGCGCTCGTCTCATTGTGGCGATGTGGTATTTGATGCACCGTTCTAGGTCACCCTTATAGCTCCCCTGCTTCTGAGTATCTTACGTGCAAAATGTGGTGCCCTTAACAGAGAGGTTTCATGTGCAGATGAGGGGTGATATGATGGGAGTAAGGAGCAGCGCCGAGAAAAAGGAGCGTGGGAAATGGGGTATAGGACTCGAGAAAATCCATCGACCAGAATCATCGTCTAGCATATGGGAAACTTTGAATTGATCGCCCTTTGTCTGTAAAATATTCCTTAGGATTGTTTCAAGGACTGAAACTTCTTTCCAGAATTTGTTACAATTTTCTTATATATTTTTTTGTGATATTAATTAACAGTTCCTAGTGGGCCTCGCGCGTGACCCGTGCTGTAGTGTGGTACGGAAAGTAATTTTTGTGTAACTATTACAAATGTTTCCAATGCGTTTATCTACGAAAAGAAGACACACTTCAAGCTGTGTCTCTATGATTTTAAAAATGCCGTCCATTATTTAATAACATGATTATCAGAGCTCCTCTCAAAAGTGCTTAAAATTACGTTTACACATTGCTGTAGCTAAGAAAATATCGACCGTAATCGTAAAAAAAAAAAAAAAAAAAAAAAATCATAGAAACTTGCATTAGACTTTACCACAAACTTTCCACAAATAAAATAACAAGGTCATGGCTTGAAGTCCCATTGAAAAATTGTTTCTACGAAAACTCTGCACACTAGTTTAGTCATTCGTGCCTAGAGGCGATGATATGTTATATTATACACCTTCTCCCTTTCTGTGTCTATAAAAAAAATTGCACCCACTAACTCTTAAAAGAAAAAAAATATTTTTTTTCTTAATGTAAGATAACTTTCAATGTAAGCAGATAAAATTAACTACTTAAATTCTAAATATTTAAATTCGAGTTGAAATCCCCTGTGGAATGTAATCAACATACAAATATGTTTCTCAAATTACTTTATCTCGACATCGGGATGATATGGACACAGTTATGTTTAGCTATGTATTTCGCTGACTAACAAAAAATTGATTGTTAATACCGCTGCACTGTCGTAGACGAGTCAAAAATTCGAATCAGAAGATAATAGCTTCAGGACATTGAGGTGACTTCAAGAAGTACTTCATCTGAAACAAAACTCCGTTGGGAAATTAATTTATGGGTATTGCTCGAAACATAAAAGTAAAACTAAAATAATTATACTTGTAAATAATTATTTGTGTGATTTCACAAACGGTTACAATTATTTTTTACTGTATAATTGATGTCATGTTACAAAACCATACGGTACCCTCGAAACCCGGAACATAAATTTAACTCTTTATCGAAATTATGAAAGTTCATGTAAAGAGTTCATTTCCCTTGATAGAGTTATGAGTAAGGGCATGGGTACCAATTTCAGCTGTTTTTTATATATAATTTTAAAATTCATTAAGGGAGCAGGTATTGAAAATTGGGCCTGCTGACTTACTTATATTTTTCTCCAAAGAAGAAAACATAGTCAGTTATCGACTTATATTCTATTAAAGTTGATACGTAGTAAAATTTATAACAGTTTTCCTTCGGAAAAATTAGGCTACATACAAAAAACCAGTTTTTAACAAATCTATCAACTTCGGTTTAGAATTTTGAATCAATATTCGAAGGAAAAAAAACAGCTTAGATGCGGGCTCGTGGCCTTACGGTGGGGAATCACAAGCTGAGTTGGAATTAATGTTTTATTATTGTAAGGTTGTTTAGAAACCAATATAGCAAATGTACCATTATTGTGCTCTAGTAAAATACTTTACCTTTCCATAAACGTATAAGTACGTAACATCTGACCAATATTTACGACACAGTTAACCACATGCATTTTTTTTATCACGAATACATTCTCGCCGTTTCAGAATTATCAGATAATGCACATGTAAAAATTGGCAACTAATAGGCTCACCGAAGGCATTTGTTTAATGTTAAAGCGCTATAATAATATATATTTTAATAATTTCAATGGACGCGTTGTTATGGTTTATAAATAACAATTCAAAACGCGTTCCGAAACACCATTTTAATTTCTGCATTGAGAAGTAATTTCTTAAACATCGATTGCCTAATTTAACTCTGAGGCTAGTATACTCCATTTTATATAACTTACGTAAAATTTCCCAGCTATTTAGGACAATAACGGTTAATATTTGCAACATGAGTCACAATAGAAGAAAACATTTACATTAGAATATTAAGGACTACTTTAGAACTAAAAGTGTCGACTTGCATAGCATAAGACAAACAGTTGCGTCCTTGGAATTGTCAAATTTTATTGAAGTTGTGTAATACAGAGTATAAAGTAGATTGGTAGGCTGACATGCTGAATGATTTTCACGCTGTCTAAAGGCCGTGCTACAATCGAAATAACTATAACCATACCAATAACAGTAAGAGTTGAGATCATTCTTTGATATGGTTCGTGCTACAATCGTGCATAACCAAAGCCGTAACAACAACCACTGCATAGTCGCATATCAAGTTGGCGAACTTTCAATTTTCTCATGCGCGAATCTATGTACAGCCAATCTCAAATTTGTTACGTGAGATTTTACAAGGTATTTCCGTCCATAGATTTGTGTACTACGAGAGAAAATAAGCAGAAGTAAGAGATTATTTAGAGCAAAATGTTAACGAAAATAAAAGTGCAACGGAAAGTTATTTACGTAATACAGTAACAGACGTAAATTAAGCAAATATTTTAAAAATATTTCGTTGGACAGTGAAACATGATTGGACAAGAATTGAAAACATCTGGGTTTTTTATGTAAATTGTAGCTTGACGTATTTTTAAAGGCGTTCACGTGGCAAAAATTCATAATTGTATGTTTGCACGACATAGTGATTGTTTTATAGACGTTACTTGTGACTACATTTTCCACTTGTAAACATTTTTAACTCTCATAGTTATCTCATAGTAACATGATAAAGTCAAAATTGCAAGTTACGGGAACACAGTAATAACAAAAATCAAGTGTTTTACTCGAATGAAATAATTTACACTGAAATGAGATATAATGGGCAAAATGATCAAATATTTAAAAACAAACAGTAAGGTTCCTCTGTACGATTTTAAAGATAATCTGAAAATAATGAAAATTTACTTCTTCATTTATGGCTATTTAAAAATAATACAAAAGACTGTTGTGTATTTTTTAATAATTTATCATATTGCCCATGATATCTAGCGGTAGGCTGATGGTTATGGTCGTGTTTATGGTAATTTTGATTGTAGCACGCCGTGTAAGTGCATGTGTTTTGGCGTGTGACAGGCAGCGAGCCTGGCCTGGAGGACAAGAAGATGAACCTACGCCTGTGCCACCCGCGGCTGGAGAACCAGTGCGCAATGATGGAGGACATCTTCAACGACGCCATCCGCAAGACGGGCGTCTTGGACCTGAAGATGAAGTGGGAGTGCCTGACCTGCCGGGAGGACGGCTGCAACTCAGCTATGTGGCTGTCCTCGTCTTCTTCGGCGACGTTGCTGTTGCTGCTTCTAGCCTTGTCCGGTCTGCCCTGAGGACAACCTCGCCTTCTGCCTCTCCTTCGCCAGACGCCGCTCGTGCTCTCGCCGACGCCAGTGCTACCAACATGGGAACAGCACACTTCGCTACGTCTCTAGCGGAATACGCAACAGAAAAAAAAACCTTTCTTTGCCACAACAAAATGCTTGTTTAAATACAACGTTACTTTGCAGCAACGGAAATTTTTGATTGAAAGTTACAAACAATAATGGAGACAAAAATTGTGTTATTCCTAATATAATTTATTTGGAATCCTTATGGTGATGATAGTTGTTGTATTTAGAACACAAGATTTACGTGAAAAAAAAAGTTATTACGTTTGGTACACAGAAATTTACATTTATTCTTAAAGAATTGTTTTCTGAGACAAAATATCACTCAAAACATGAGTTCTCCACATTCGCTTTGCTGTAACGCAAGATTTCTTTTACCTTTGCGTCAAAGTTACTTTGACCGAAATGTTGTGGCAACGAAAGCGTTTTTATTGTGCCCGCTACACAACCATAAATAATTAGTGCTCTGCAAAATTTGCGTCATTATTTCGTAACAGACTAGACTTCACTGGCTTCGAGACTCTATGTAACTGATTAACAGGAGGTCGTCACCGAACTTTATAAATTATTGGAAAGATGCATTTTCCTCGACAGACTAACGGTAGATGTTGTAGCTAGCCTACAGCCGTTTGAAGTCTTGTCTGCTGCCAGAAAATAACGTGGATTTTTAACGTCATTATCAAATTATATATTTTTCATTACACTCTGTTTAGTACGAATTCATTAAAATTTGACATTTATTCGGGTACTTAATGTTGTCATTAAGTGATGGCATCTGTGACGCGAAACAAAATTTACGGTGGAACAGTCAACTCACGTTTATTTCGGGACAAAGTGTACAATACATAAAAAGTAAGAACCCGCAGAGCTGTCCAAATTTCCAAAAGTTATAGAAAGAGTAAGTTCAAGGCCGCACACAGAAATTTTTCTTCGGTTACGGTCCTAACGTCATTTCATAGTTTAAATTACGGTTTTGTAGGCTTTATTACTAAGTTGCGTTATTCGTCCTGAACTACAGTGACCATGACTTTCTTATACACAGATGAAAAATGTTAGATGGTTCCGAATTTGGGAATATTAGGCTATAACGTAACACCAATCCTCCAAAAAAAAAATAATAAACGGGAAGCCTGGGGGCCCATTCACAAAAAAACTTTTAAGGTGCGAAATGGTGCTATATTTAAGCAGTTTTCGTTAATCAAGGAGACAGGGGGTTTGGACCACATTTGACTATTTTATGTAGTGTAAGTTCAAACACTGGGGAAGGCGGGGGCTTGAATCTGTTGCTCCTCTCCCACGTGCGACCCTGTAAATGTCAGTACAAGTTACAATCTGCTGTATAACTAGGTTCAATCAATTATAAAAAAATAGGCAGAAAAAGTAAAAGAAGTAAGCAGTATGCCCACAAATAGTTAATGTATCCAACTGCGATGTTACCTCTGTATTATATAAAAGCCCTTCGAAATTGAATGTATAGCTATAGACCTACGGATTATTCAAAGTTTTTTAGAAAAAAAAAAATAAGACAAAACGAATGAAAAATTACGAGACGTGTTAATAATTCTTCACAAATTTTTATAATTTAAAACGTCAATTACGCTTCAAAATGCAATTCCTTAACTTAAAAATTCCCAGTCTGGAATGGGAAGATTATATCGTTCAGGATGGTTACTATGAGAAACAGTGAAAAATTCCGAATACATTTACTGCTGAGTAGAATCAGTGCGTTCCAGCAACGCTATTGTGTACGTTTTTATTAATTAATTTTTATTATTTTATTTTTTAGAAAATTTCAGTTGTGTTACTTACGTCATAATGCTTTAGCTGACTAAACTTATTTATGTATTCTATTCTCGAGCATCAACTGTCTCTCCATTGGTTTCTGCCGCCCTCTGAGCAACCAGTTTTATACCAAACCCGGTGCGACTAAATACAGTTCTTATTTACTTACACGTTTTATATTAGCTTACTGCAAGGAAATGAATATTACGCTAGTTCAATCACCTACATGTTAGAATGCACTGTCCTGTGTATATTCAACCCTCGATCATTTATCCATTGGCTGCCACTCACTGGAACAGCACACAATGAACGAATGTACGGGCGTGAGTGTACAATGGGTACGTCAATTTCGCGGATTCGTCTGGCAGCAGCCTAGACTTGCCAGTCCTATACACGCACTGGCCACAATCGATTATCTATTGGCTTATAACCGTACAAGCAGGTAGCAAGCGATAGCACTTCGCATTATTTCCTTATTTACTACTGGCTTGTAGTAGTTAAACGCGTTTCGTAACAGCCGCCAGCAAGTCACAGACATGACAATGAAGTATACATAATTGGCGTTCAACCTGACCTGGAATGTATCTGCGAAATTTACATACCTCTAACAATGGGCCATTGGATTCTTACATCCCAGTCGCTCAACTCGTGAAATTTTCCTTTCCGTAACTCAACGCTATTCAGGGAATGAATGCTTAGTGAACTATGATTTTATTTACAAATGTTTGATAAAATGCACATGTATTGGGAATCTGATTTGTCGCAAAACGAATTGGCGAATTTTTAAACTACGTGTGTGTGTCCGTGTCCGTAAATTCATGGTGCACTTCTGCACTTTTGACGGGTCACAGGTAATCAATGAAACAAGACAGAAATGTGAAATATTCAGCAAAAGAAAGAAAAACTCACCAAGTTTCTTACGTATTCAGTGCAGTTCGATGTGACTTTCATTTGTTGACCTTCACACATATGAACAGATGATCATGTACCATGACTTTACGGATATTTATATATAAAGAGAGAGAATGACATATCGTGGGGAAATTTGACTGGTAAATTTTGACGTATTTAAATGAGTTCTCGTCTTATACTGACCCAGTTGGTAATTCGTATAAATATAATAAACGTTTTCCATTTGTCTGCAAATGTTTGAAATAATCAACTTCCAAACATGTAAAGTGCAACTTTATAACGGATTCTAAAGACTGTCTTGGCTCCAGAGATGTTTGCGATTTTTGCGCACTCTCTCACTCTCTCTTGTCATATGTCTATAAAACGTTCGAACGAATGCCATAAATGTAAAGCATTTCGCTGTTGTTAGTCGCAATTTTCGTAAGGCAAATTCTCGCTCCTTTGATAACTCTTTTCGTCGGCTTGGATGAGTGTTTACGGAAACTTACTTGGTTAACACGAGATAGTAAAACTTTAACTTGACCCGGTAGATAAGTTAAATGGCTGAAATTCACTCACTTTCAAACAGCCTTCCGTGTTAACTCAGTAATCTTGCTAGGTCAACTTTGGGTTTAAACCTGCACGAGACTAGGGAAACTGGTGTTAGCAGAAAAACATAAACACATTAGACTTAACAGAAATGTCAGTGCAGTGAATCTGTACAGTACGTACCGTACAAAATGTCTAAGCAAGTAGCGAGCATAAAGTATTCGTTAAGAAAGTAAATAAGATGACGGGAGCTCGAGAATCACAATTCGTTGTAATCTTAAGTTGGATACAAAATTATTATGTTTTTAATGTGGTAATGTGTTCCAACCACCTTCATTTATGAGTTCGATAGTAACACGTATTATCCGAGGTATCTGGAATAAACCTGGTTAAATTCCAAACTAACCGAGTTCAATATATTTGATTAATTTTCGTAGGCACCCTTCTTTTTTCAAGGCGTATATTTCGGTACATTAGCGGAACTACAATAAACATATAAATAAACAAATTAGCAGGGGCCAACAAAATGAATGTACAATGTACCTACACTACAAATTATTTTGTCAAACAGAGGTTATGCGTTCAGGTAATTTTTGTAGTAATATGAATATTTTCTTGAACGTTAAGGTAAATGAGGGTCGTTCAAATGTCAAGGTGCCTTTGTATCACATTTTATTTATACATTCGTTTTAAGTAAACACTTGCAAGGTTTTCAATGAACGATAGTTTTAGTAAACGGTGACATGGAATTTTAATATGAAGTGAAACTAAACGAACGATGCAAAGTAACTTTACTTTAAGGTATTTTGCTACTATTCGTTTTACAGTTCATATGTTTCTACCGACAAATTGATTTGTAAAGCTGATTGTCGTCGACCAAATGATACATTTTGCTAGCACAATAAATTTAGTTTTTTTTTTTGCATTTAATGTTTTCTTTACGGAACAAAATAGTTTGTAAGAGTAAGCGTTATTTATTTAGCTTTAACCGTATACAAACCTATAATACATATCGTTGTCACCGCCAATTATTTATCTCAGAAAATGGTACAAAATAACTGAACAACCCTACAGACGATAAATTGAACGCGTGTACACAGTGAACTTAACCGCTCGTTCGCGCCAGTGAAACGGCCAGTCTTGTCTGTAATACGGTGGAACTTATTTGACAGTTGGTGACTCCAGTAACGCCCATGTGAAACATTTTAGCTGCGTGCGACAGCCAATCGGAACAGGAATGCCAGTTTTCAGAGCTACTGTACACGTATGAGATTATCGACCGAGTTCACTTATGCCAAAGTTGCAACCCTTTGCTACTCTATTCTTATATATTCTGCTTTCAACGTATGCAAAGCTGTAAAGACCCTGTCGCTCGATCAAATATTACATTCAGTTCATTGAAGAGTACAATGATTCAAAAAATTTCATTCAATAAACTTTGAAGAGTTCACTTGAGAAGTTATCACACAATCTGTAAATAAATAATGTAGTAATTAATTGACAGATATCTACTAACCTTGCATGATACAATTTTTTTTTGTTTAACCAATACAACATTTCTTATTGATTTTGTATATTTTGTTGGAAAGAAATAACTCGTTTATTTATTTTTAATATGATTTGACTCGCATGCAGAACTTATTTTATAGCCTATGTTATTAGAATTAATGATGTAAAAAAATCTGCTCTGTTCTAAAATATCTTTATTCAAGAAAATTTCAAATATGTTCGAAACAAAAATCTTTGACGAATATCAAGACATTTAATAAACTGAAAGCCAAAATGACCGATGTTATGACTCGGCATGGTGTCACGTAGCATTCAATAAATTGAATCCAATATATTTGGAAGGTAACTGAAGCAAAATTTGATCGTATGAAAGAGCCTTTAGGTTCAAAAAAGCGCCTACCACGACACAGTGAAAAATGTACTGATGACACAGCTGCTCTTTTGTAGCTTTGCAGACATTTTGGGGACTTGAAGTAGTTTTGTAAGCTCATATTGTTTGTACAGGTATGATATATCTACGTATGTTAACCACAAGAAAAATAACGACACAAGTATTTCGTAAACTTACAGGAAACTACACATTTTAAAAAGTAGACAAGAATTTAGTTAACCACGAGTGTGTTTCGTTGTATGGCATTCACGTCTCCTTCGGATTGAACTATTGAATTACAAACTGCCGAGCGTTTTATTTTGTGCTGGGTATGTTGGGAACATTATTATAAAACTTTCCTGGCATGTAATGTAACTAGAGGCGGGACAAATTTGAGAGTTCAATGACCTACAGACCAACTAACCTCTAATGTGTTCTCGAGCAGACATCTGCTGATCATTAGTTGCTTGTTGACACAGCGACATCATCTGTATTTAGTTGCTCAGAGTCCTCCAAAAGGTGAAAGATAAATCGAGGGTCAACTGCGAAAGTGACAAAAAATTACAAAATATTGGAGTCCCATCTTATGCTCGAAATAAAACGCGAATCCTTCGCGTCAGTAACTATAACGTAATAAGATAAAATTTAGATTAAAATTTTTAAACCTTCCCCCCCCCCACCCCCGACATAAAAAGGAGCCTGTTAATATTAGTATATTAGAATCTCTCAACGATTTATCCTTAATTCTCTCTCCTGCTTCATCATCAGATCCTGATCATCATAATCTATCTATAAGCTATTAATTGAAACCATTCCAATGAACCTGAACACAATACCTCTGCTGTAAGTTGGTGAGGACTTGGGAATCCTGCAGATTCCAGATAATGCTGCAGCATCAGGTCAAGGTGACAGTGTTATTGTAATATCATTGATGTCACAGGATACTAAATTTTGAATCAGTCAGAACAATACAGGCTGCTCACATCCCTTCAACAACTAGAAAAGAGCTGATGATCTTCAAACGGCTGAACAGATTTTTTTTTTTTTTTAAATTATAGCTACAAATACTCTCGAAAAAGTCACTTTTTTCTAAGAGAAAAAAAAAACCTAATTCAAAATATTTTCATCAATTTAGGAGCTACAATGCCACAGACATACAGATACACACGTTAAACTTACAACAGCCCTTATTTTGCGTCGGGGGATAAAAACAATACATCACTCTGATGCTTTATTTATTGCTGCCTTCCGCTACAGGAGTTTAGCTATAAAGCGAGAACTTCTGAAGATTATCATTTCTAGAATAATAATTTAAAATTACTACGTATTCTGACGTCAGACGTTTACTTCTGAGTTCAGTACAATCTGCACGCTTTGAGAGTTACTTAGATAGTTTTGTTTACATTAAAAAGAAGCAAGGAACTAAACATTTTCTGAAAGATAAAAAGTTACTGCAGTTTCAAAAAAATTTAGTTATCCTGAATTACCAATAAAGGCAGGAAAGCTGATATATAGATACAGTAACTAAGAAACATAATTATGTCTGCTTTTGACATAAAAGTAGAATATTGGTAATTAGTTAAGCTATTTCTGTGAAATTATCCAGGTTTACCAATTTTATAAACAAAAAAAAATTACCTGTGAAGAATATTTACTGCGTACGAGCTAAGAGTATCGGAATTATTTATATTCCTCGATTATTGTGATGATACCGAAGCATGAACATGCAAAGGTAGTCTAAGGATATTGACTACGTATTTCGTGAGCTTGTAATTTTAATCTTAAGCTTTTAACGGATAAGATTTTACTGTTTCCATAATCAGTTTTTATACTTCCTTAACTAAGTTACCTGAGAACAATTTGAATATATTTTTTTCAGTAAGTTATTAGGAAAGCTGAAATAAATTATGTCAGGATCTTAGCTGAAAGTATAAACGATTCTTGTGTAGCTACGCTTTTAACAATCTGATTTTAACATGAGTTCTATTCAGTACCATGTAAAGAATCAAATTAAATAAACTATTGAAAATGAAACAAAGCATATTAAAATACAAAATTAATGCTAGTATGCACAAGCAGTATTCTTAAAAATTAATTGATTCGAAAGAAACTGAAAAAGTACTTATTTTCTTAAAACAGAACCGAAATGCTTTGTTAACGCTAACAATTAATTCTGCTGCAGTAAATCAGTAATATACCAATTTAGAACATTTGCTTACATTATATTATATTTTAAAAACGCAACAAAACGCATTGAAATATGTGTGCTAAGTTAATAACACATACTTTGGCGGATACATTACTAGCAGGCGACTACACGGTGGTTAGTCAGGCAAGAAAAATGTACAATTTAATACTTTTATCATAAAAATATAGGTATTCATTAATGAAAGTCGCCAAAATACATTACACAAAAACTAGTCCTCTGTAATATATATGATACGTTTCAAATCAAATATCGTCAAAGACTTGACTACAAAAGGTGTTCGTTTCCTCATTAATTTGAATTATAAGCTAATGAAAACGTAAAAAAGGTCTCAAAACAAAGACACTAGCACTTCACCCATTTCAAAACAAGTCAAATCCAAATATGGCTTGAACAGATACCGTCCATTGCAACATTTTTACTGGTTGTATTTTTTACTGGGGCTTCATTAAAACAAATATTTACGAAGTGAGTTCACATCCGTTATCGTGCGAATATTTTCTGTGCCATAAATTATATTTTTTGCTAACATTTTATTTAAGAATTTAATTCGTGCAACGGAACGAAACTGACTTCAGGTTTTCGCAAATTATATATTTTTTTTTAATAAACTGCGATTTGCTTAACATGAAAGTAACTTTATAATGGGGAATATATTTAAATCTCTGAGTAAAAGAAATCATCGTAGCTGGAAACCACACTCTGTAAAAATTTAACATTAACTTTTATCGATTTTACTTGCTATTTAAGTGTGAACCGATTGCTAAGCCAAAGGCATTGTAAATCTATTAGGATAAGATGACAACAGAATAAATCCGATGCCTATGCTGACGCGTGAATGTACACGATGCCTATTGACATATTTATATCTTATTGCTGAAAATCACAGTAAAAAACACATATAATTATTGGGTAAATGTAAGTGTCAATATTGTACAATCAATAATTTAAGATTTAATTTTTGTTGTGTGAATAGCCTTACTACATATACATGTATACGTGTAAAACTAACTGTGATGCTGTGACTTAATTATCTCTGCTGGTCTTATCCTTGAAATGCATCATGCATTTATAACTACCTACATAAATGTGAAACATGGTTATATCTTACGTAAAGGGGCGAACAAAAATAATACATTATTAAACGAATCATGGTATTAAAAAATATGATTTAACAAGAGTAATTATTTAACAATTTATAAATATTGGTATTTCGAAATTTTTTTTTCAGTTTCTCAAAAACACCAAAAATTTCACAAACTGCATGGCAAATACCAGAGACGCAAAGTATTTTTGTTTAATTACATACTTGCTCTGATTAGTTGTGCACATAAATCACTTAACAAGTATGACACTTATTATTAATTCAAACACAATAAGTCTAATTTGCAGATAATGCTTGCATTAGTCAAGTAACGCGATAAGAAATATATTGCTTTAGTGTAGTAATACTTCTGACTTGTATCACAAATAAACAGTAGTTACGTAAATCTAATTTTTTTTAAAATTATAATGAAAATAGTAGAAGCCAATTGTGTAGTATTGTTTAGGAACAGTGTAGAAATTAAACACAGTTTCAATGTAGTATAATGATTGTGTGCAACAAAACCGAACAGCACAACAAAACCGAACGGAAATTCCAGTAAAACATTCTAATTAAGAGTCAGTAGTCTGTATTACCGGTTATGCAAGAATCAGGATTGTGGAAAGTAGATAAATTATGCGAACTACACAAGCAGTATTAAGTGAAACGCAGAAAACAAAATTCGTGTACTTTTCTTTCGAAGGCTCAATACAAATAAAATCACCCTTGTGTTGAAATAAACTACTTAGTTTTTATTATTATGCACATACACTACTTCTGCGGCCACGGCATTTTACATTAAACGTCTAAATAAAAAACTAAAATGAGACAACTATTTTTGCCTGTTCGCTACCAAACTCCCTTATGTTTTCAAGTTATCTTTAACATTGATTATTGTTCAGTGGTACTATGTGCAAGTATTTTTTTCCGAAGCCTAATTTGAAAAAAAAAAAAAAAAAAAAAAAAAAAAAAAAAAAAAAAAAAAAAAAAAAAAAAAAAAAAAAAATCTTTGTTACCGAAAAACATGGAAAGCTATTACTAAAATAATCTTAAGAAATCGATTAAACGCTATTAACGAAACAAATCCAATTATTACATTTTCCGAAGGGTAATTTAAGTTAAAAGGTTATCCATACATTTGTATTGTTGTAAAATTGCCTTACATTATTTTTTCTGCCAGGTGCTTATGTATGTTATAAACACAATAACTGCGCACATTATTAAGCATGCAATGTTCCTAAAGCTTAAGAAAGACAAGATTTTTGTCCATTCAGACTTGTTTCTGATTCCTTCGGTTGTGTTGGTACAGAATCGTTTACTGACATCTACTTCCTTACTTACATTATCGTGATATAACTGACAGTAGCTTTAAGAACGTGCTTTGCAAATGTTGATAACTGAAATCTTTGTAACAAACTTTTTATCTTGTAATTGGAAATGTTCGTAGATATTGACTTCAGTAGACCAGATGTAGATATTCTCTGATAATTTACCTAGATACTAAATAATTCGTTGTCTTAAAATGTAGATGTTCCAACTATTACTATCAGACATATGAAATCTCATAATAGTGAGACTGTAAGTTTCTTTCTTAGGAAATTAGTGTGTTGTAAAGAACGCAAAATACTGTTCATGAATTCTTATATATATTTGGAATTTCGTATTTAAATGCCTTAATATAATTACTGACATTGCCTTCAAAATTATGTGATGTAAGTGTTTTCAAAAATGTTTGCCCAAAAACGCATATTTATTGATAAGCAAAAATGTTGTATTTTGTTGCATGAATATAATGAGCAATCCGAACATTTTGTATTCAAGCTATACTTCTAAACTTGTTCCAAATGAATTGTCAAAGTCAATATTTACATGTATGTTGTACTATTTGTTTAAGAGCGCCAGAAGTAATGGTGTCTTGACTATGTGTTGCGTACACCAAAAATGACTACTTATTTGCCAAATAAATATTTGTACGTTGATGATTAATAAAAGTATTTTTCGAGCATGCTATGAGTTTTTTTTATCATAGTTCGGTAGCCCTATTGCATTTTTACATCTAATATGCAATGTTCAGTCAATAATTAAGGGGCCATTTAACAAAAACAAAATATTGATTTCAAAATTGTACACTTGTACGAGCTATGGCTTGTTTTGTGCAAACATTGTGACTATTTTTCACTGTAATGAAATTTCTTTAGCTTTCATAGTGTTTGTATAGTGGCATGTCAAATTCCAAATTTTCACGTAACGGGTTTATGTGTTAAAGAAAAATCCACCAACAAATCGAAATGGTGTAATACGCACAGAACAATGTCACATACTACGTTAATATACGTGTAGAAACAGCGCTGAAATTATTTTGTATTTTTTTTTTTTAAATTTCAGAAAATGCGATATTTTATACTACAATTCAATATAAAAAAATCAATGAGATTTTCATACATGTCTTGACGTATCCCGTGACATTGTTCTTTAGTATGAATTATTTCTTTTCACATTATGTCAGCTGATTTTCATTTTATGAGTAAAACAATTTTATGAAATTAAGGACCATGACATGTCATTGTGTAAAAATTATGAAAGTAAAAAAAAAATACAGCAGTAGCACGCATAATGTAGGACTACAAAATAATTAATATCTCGTACACATAGATCAATATATATATGTTAACAATTACAATTTTCGGTATATAATGAACAGAGTGTACAGATTTAACCTTGCTCGAAAGTTAACATAGGTGACCAAAATCAAACGAGTTTTTGTAATTATACTTGTTTACAACAATTTCTGCGAAATGGACACTTAATTGTGAACATAACAAACCCTCTTTGAGTACTGTAGAGTAGTAAGTTCTACAAACAAGTGCACTTACACGAAAACCACGCTGGCACCGAATTTTTGTGATTTATCGTAAATTATAATTTGATAACCTTTATTTATAAGGTAGGCAACATTGTTCGCCAAAAAGTCAGTAAATTATTTCACGAAAATAAAATTTTGGATTAAGTTTGGAAAATTACATTTACCACAAAAAAAAAAACAATGTTCGTGGAATAAAATATACCTAAGGCAGTACTTATAATTATTGAATTTGTGTTATTTATTTGTCTGCGGTCTTACAGCTCCAAATATTTTGTACAGATGGTAACGTTATTTTAAGTGAATTCACTATATCACAGAATGTAATCTCTCGAATAAGGTTTGTAATGCCAATAATGTTCTTTAAAGCACTTAACAACTCTCTTTCGAACAGTGTTGTCTTGTTGTACAACAGTTGGCGGGATAAACGTTTAATAGTGTCTTTAAAAAAAGAGCAAATGTTTAAGGTTTAACCACGATGTTGGTGGATTCCTACGGATTACAGTAACTAAATAATTCAAACGCGACATTTGCAATATACTTTGGTATGCACCTGAGGATCGTGCGTCTTAACAGATATGACAACAAACCGGAAGACAAAAAGAAGAGTGCGTAAGAAGATGCTGTTGCAGGGTACTGAGCACACCGTCGGGAACGTCTCGTATTCAATCTTAAGGGTCTTGCCTACCTCAGAGTCACGGCGGGAGCAAGCATACAGTTTTACTTGTCAAATTATGTTCGATGTGGCTCAGTACATGTACATATACGCCACAACTGAATTTTTTTTATTCATCTCGGTGCCACGCAGATTGCTAAATGGTCATTTAGACAGTTTTTTCACAGTCCTGTAAATTGAGAACAAAAAAGGATATTTTTACGTACCCATAAACACTCGAAAACGGCTATGCACATTTTTTCCTGCTGTGTTATTTATTTGGCAATATTTCCCTTTCCTCTATGCAGAAAATGGTTTTTGTCCGAAATTGACATAACAAAATGTGACTGAGCCAACATGAATATAATTTAACATGTAAAACCCTATACTTGCTGGCGCCAGAGCTCTGAGGTAGGCAGTACCCTTAAGATCTCTGAAGATTTCTCGAGTTCATCACGGGAAGTTAAACTGACTACGTCAGTGGATGTAACAGTTGAATGTGACAATTTGGATGCTAGGGTGAAGCAGATTAAGTATATTTCCGATACAATAATATGGGGATGGTAATACTTAAGTTTCTTGTGAGTAAAATGTTCTACAGCTACGATTATTATTATAATTCGTCCTTTACTGAATATATGTTTTAAACGCAAAACTATATATTTTTTCTTTTTCTGAAAAATAGTGTCAGTCCAACCTTCATCTACGGATGTATTCAAATTTCAGCGTGAGAGTTACGCTAAACAATAAGACTCTGTTTGCTTGAATTCAGATTGTTGACTCTAAAGAAGTAGAAAACCTGGATGGGTAGATCCAAGGACTACAACGCTACTTGTAATCTATATATATAAAAATGAAAGGTGACTGATTGACTGACTGACTGACTGACTGACATATCAAACTGCAGCCCAAACCACTGGACCTAGAATCGTGAAATTTTTTGTGGGGGTTCCCTTCAGGTCGTAGGCGAGCACTAAGAAGGGATTTCTCGAAATTCGACCTCTAAGGGGGTGAAAAAGGGTGAAATGTGTTTCCGAAGAAACGTCGATAGAGCTCGAACCCGACGGCCTATCATCGTGATTTTTACTTTAATAGGACACTCGTAAAAATGCGTATTAGCCAATTTAAGGATTTTTCGAAGTTCAACTTTTAAGGGGCTGAAAAGACGTTAAATGTGTTTCCAATCAACTATTGATATCTATCGAACACTTCGGGATAGAAAGTTGATATTCACTTCAAAATATTGCTTACGCAAATACCCAAAAAGTAGTTTTAGGTTTTTTTGAAATTCGACCCCCAGACAGTAAAAAGGGGCAAAATGTGTTTTTAATGAATCGTCTTTATCTTTGAAACACAATTGTCTATCGTCGTGATTTTAACTTTAATTGGTTACTTTTACAAATGTCTATGGCAGGACTCAAAATCGTTTCGAAATTCTTTATTTAAAGGGGTGAAAATACGTGAAATGTGTTTTCGTATATCATTCCATATCTATCGAATCAATCGAGATATCGAAGTA
>PNEQ01063763.1:0-52852 GCA_003012365.1 Medauroidea extradentata | reverse complement strand
GTGCTGGTGGACGACCGCTCGACGACCGACGACAGACCTCGTTTGCTTGGTAACAGCGCCTTATATCGGCGTGCTTGTCCTCGATATTGTGCAACTAAGAGGGGGGTGAGGTGAGTTGCTGTCTTCCGTGGTTTCCCAACGCTGACCTGATTGCCGCTCGGACGTCTTGCTGTCCGGCTTGCCAGGCAATATTGCAACAATGTCACGCTTACAATTCGCAGGTGTACGAAAACAGTGTTAGTCAATCTAGAATGTAAAGTCACGCTATCGGCTTACAGTGGACTTGCAGAATGGCCGTTCTATAGTTTACAATAGTACTGCATTTATGTTTTCTAGGTTTTCTAATTGTCCGTACACAGTAAAAAATTGTTTGTTACACCAGGTTTAAATTGCAAATTTAAATCATTGCATTACCGTGACAGAGGTTTCACTGTATTTGTGTATAGTGTTTTAAAGTTTACATTTTTTTCAGAAACTTGTATGTCACTTAGGCATCAATATTATGAATTCTCTTTGAACATGCTACGTTTAAATATGAGAGTATGTGGATTCGCCTTGTCCTGTATAATGTACGGTACCTATTTGTTCTGTTTTCGCCAGTTAACTTTTTTAAATCCTTAAAGGGAGGAGCAGATCGCAAAACCGTTACGTAGAAATGTTGCAAATTGTTTGTACTATGTAGCCTAATTTTTTCAAAAACATAAGTTTCTATAATTTTGGCTAGTTATCGACTTATTTAGATTTTCCTAATGTCAATAATTAGCCAAAATTATAAAATGTTATGTTTTAAAAAATTAGACTACGTAGTACTCTGTGTAACGGTTTGCGATATATGCTCACTTTCAGTATTTACGAAATAAAACCTACTAAGATAGCATAAATAGGGAATCGCGGCCTTAAATAAAGGTGTTTGTGAGATTTTTTTTCTCTTCAGAGTTCATACAGATCAAAGAAATATAAGTGCCGGGCTGAGACCTATTTACCTATAATTCACGCACTGGATAGTTTAACGTTTCCGTTTTGTTACTTTTGGAGATAATTAATATTTTGAGTGAACTGTGGGTAGTAAAATAATCGGACTTTATAGAAGATCCAACTGCAATATATTGATTACGAAAAAAGCACAATAATGGTACAATTGAAGCTTATCACTGCTGCAGGCACAGGCCGGGTTTTCACTCTGGTAGGCCTTTTTTTGTATGCCAGAAAAAATTAAAATTGTATTTACTTTTGTTTGCTAAAAAAAAATAGTGGCAACATCGACCCTTTCTTCATTGTTTTTCTTGGATTTCAAAACGTTTGTGGCATTAGATTTTCTTTATTTCGTGTTGTTGTAGGAATAAGTTTTTTTCTTTTAGCAGAGCTAACCAAAATAAAGTTTCCATAGGATGTTTATACTGCTGGCAAAATTTTTAAAATGCATTTTAGCGTTAATCTACGATTATTGATGGCTATGCACGTATTTAAATCCAAAATATATTTAGAGAAATACACAAACGTTAATGATTCTATACATTAAGTTAATAAGTATTATTTTATACATTATTGTACAACAGTGTTATCGCTAACTTAATTTTGCCTTTGTATTGAGAGAGGCGAGTGCAGGATGTTAAGAGTTCACGACTTCGCGAAACATGTATTTGCAGATATTTTTAAAAAATACTATTTTTCAATGCGAGTTATCTGCTGAAATGTAAATTATTAAATATTGTTACTTACCGGCGTGGGCTTACATCAATTTACAGTCGTTATTGCGATTTAACTTTGGCATTTACAATCAGTATTGTGATTATCTTATTTACTTGGAATATTTTGGGCTGTTTTAAGACTTTGTTAAAAATTAGTTCGTGGAAACGGTTTTCATTTACTATGACTGCAGAGCCTTAACACGCTCATTCCGGTGTTTCATCACGTTGAGCTTCGTTTCTGCTGCCTGCAGATTTGTTCCCACTTGCTCGTAACATAGGCCTACGTATATATGAGTTATATGTATGTGTATATGTATAAGTGTGTATATATAAATACACACACACACACACATACATACAGCGTGTTAATGAAAGTATGTTACAAACTTTGAGAGATTATTCCTGGTATAAAAAAAAAAAGATAAACCTAAATAGTACAAATTTTTCGTTGGCGTACGTTTTAAGGGTAAAATTCGATTTTGAATATTGAGTATGACAACTGAATTTTGTTAATAGATCCTAAAGTAATGTAAATGAAAGGGTGAATTTCTGGGTGTAGTTTATTAGTAATAAGATCTGCAATTTGTGCAAATAAGGTGTCGAATACATGTCACCTTCATTTCATTATGGGGTTGGTCATACCGTTTTTCGCCATAGAATTAGTTGCTATTGTATTTTATGAATATTAAATGCCACGGTTTGTTGCGCCAATCCCCAATGAACAAATAAGGTAGCCTTGTCACAACACCGTCAAGTCAACAATTTTTTTGAGAAAATTAAAAATAGAAAATGAGAATACTGACAGGCAGGCAACACGCGATACACAGGAGATTTGAATGACTGCTACACTAGTTAGTGATGACTAGATAGTGAACACGAATGTACACATACATAGAGCTATTCAGTAGTCGTAGATTTGTGTGAGTTTATAACGCGTAATTAAGTATGCTTTGTGTTTTACGTGCCAGTAAATGCCATGGTAATTCTAGAAGGCCGTACCACGACATGACATTCATTCTGTGAACTGCACCAAAACGTGTATTAATAAAAACCACAAACACTGTATGGAAACAAAAGTGTTGATTACGTGACATTAATTAACCGACGTTTCTTGACTAACGATATCAGGGGTGTAGCATCAGTAAGGTTTGTTAATGCTACGCCCTTCGTGAATAACATACGTAGTGCTTTGTGGTATTTTACGTTCTAAAAAAAAAATAAAACAAGTTATGTGTACTTACATTGAAACTAAAATGAGCATGTTGCAATTTGCATGACAGAGGCACATGTAAACGACAACAAATGATTGTGCTGGCTCTTATTAACGTTACTTTCGTGCGGAAACTGTTTGCCGCCTTACTGTTACGCAGTGAGTGATGCTTGTGAGGTGAACTTGTTACTCACATGCAAAACGATTGCCCTGCAAGAAATGTGTGCATGCGACGGTCACACACAGTCATCAGATGAATGGGGAGAACCTGATCCACACTTCAGTAGCGCAAAATTACAATGAATGGACACACAGTAGCGGAACCGACCGATATGGTCTTGATTTATGGTGAAGCAAAGTGCAGTGGCAGATTAGCACAAGATATCCAAACAGACGACACCCAGCACATACAATGTTTGCAAACATCGTCCATTGCCTGGCGAGATACGGGTAGTTTCCTACGAGCGATTCGTAACTGTGGTGTGCAGGCGACGAAGCGTACGCCACACTTTGAAGAAACTGTTCTGAACAGAGGTGGTGATGAACTATCAACTAGCATCCGTCCCATCGCACGTATATTGGATGCATCTCATGTTTCGGTGCGGAATGTGTTGCATGAGCTGCAGTTTCGACCCTATACCACCCACGTCGACAGTAAGCATTACAGTCACGTGACTTGCCATCCAGACATTAGTTCTGTACATGGTTACTGCAGAAGACAGCGCGTGAAGCCAACATTTCGAAATGTGTTCTGTTTACTGATGAAGCTTGTTTCACGCACCATTGTTATTACAACAGCCACAACAGAAATGTGTGGGCGGACGTAAACCCACATGCGACTGTCATAACCTTTCACCAAGCGAGGTTTTCCGTCAACGTGTGAGCTGTCATATAGCCCATGATCACTTACTAGGACCATACATGTTACCAGCACGTGTTTATGGCTATTTGTACCAGCGCTTCTTACAATAGGCCCTACACACTTCCCAAATTGCTGAAAGACGTACCTCTTGCCGGGGCCACTGTGGTCTAGGGATCAGACCTCTTGCTTCCCACCAATGCAATCCGGGTTCGATTCCCGGCGGTGTCGGTCCCTGGATTTTCGCTTGTGGGAATCGTGCCAAACGATGCTGTTGGTCGGCGGGTTTTCTCGGGAATCTCTCTCTCTTCCGGAGCCGCTCCATATTCACCTCGTGTCACCCCTCGCCTTGGCTGAAGACCTCAATGTTAAGCGCTGACCAAAATCTCTCACTCACTCACGTACCTCTTGCGATACGTAACTACGTGTGGCTACAGCACGATGGGGCACCATCACACAATGCTCGTGCTGTTCACGAGTACCTCAACCAAGTAATTCCAGAGAGGTGGATATGTAGGAGAGGCTCTGTCCAATGGCTTGCGCGCTCGCTTGATTTGTCGCCCCTGGACTTCTACCCGGGGGTTAACGTGAAGAGTCTAGCCTATGAGACTCTAGTGTACACTGAGCAAGAACTCGTGGCACGAGTAGCAGTCGGCAAAGTGATCCGAAGGGACGCCAACGTTCTCCAGCGTGTGCAGTTGTCCTTTGGGCGCGGTCTACCGCAATTTTCATCACAATTTTTTTAATTTTTTATTTGTACCAGATATTTTTGTTCTTATTTTAGACACAAAATGTGACTAAATTTGGCTCTTATGAAATTTTTTTATCTCTCATAGTTTTCGCGTAATGGCTTGTTAAAGGCATATTTTGCATGTTTCCATTTTAACGACTACACTAAAACCAACTGATATACCAAGCTCAAAAAATTACAGTGGATAAAGATATTGCAGGCTACAATGGCATGCTCATAAAATTAAAGAATAAAAATTATTTGAATTAAAAAAAGTGTCAAAACTGAAAATAAAAATTTTAAAAATTCAATAATTTTTTTTAAAAATACAAATAATTTTTATTATTTGATTTTATGAGCATTTTATTGTAGCCTGCAATGTCTTTATGTACTGTGATTTTTTTGAGTTTGGTATATCAGTTGGTTTTAGTGTAGTCGTTAAAACGGAAACATTCAAAATATGACTTTTACAAACCATTACGCGAAAACTATGAGAGATAACAAAATTTCATAAGAGTCAAATTTAGTCACATTTTATGTCTAAAATAAGAAAAAATATATCTGCTACAAATAAAAAATAAAATAATGATGATGAAAATTGCGGCAGACCGCGCCCTTAAACTACGTTACGATGCCTGTATTAAGGTTCCTATTTACCTGCGTTTGAAACGCATTGCAGCGAGTTACAAGTAATCACATCTCAACGCGCATTACGTCTGTACATCTATGAAAAGAAAACACTTTTCAATCAACGTTTCTATCAGTTTAAAAATTAGAATTACTTATCGGAAACACGATTTTCAAGACCCTCAAAATGGTAAAACCAGCTCTTTTAAACTGCCGTGTCTAGGAAAATTCCGACCGAATTCGAAAAACACAGTAATAGAAATAGGCGCTGAAATTTGAACCATAAGTATCGCAAATAAAATAATACTGTCACCGCTTAAAGTCACATAGGAAAATGAATAATAGTAAAGCTCTGCGCGCCAGTTGCTGGGTTTGCGTGTAGAGGCGGTAATACATTACATACGCTGACCGACGTCACTCTTAACACTCCATTGGTTTTGTGCCTCACATACACCAGCGCAGCCTACCTGGATAAGAACCTTAATGAAGGTGGCCAGATTTTCGAGCATCTGTGAAATTCTCATTTTACGTACATTGTGCGTTTGAAATAACATTACAGTTCGTAACTAACTAGCGTAACGTGCATTCATATCTCCTGTGTATCACGTGTTGCCTACATGTCAGTATTCACATTTTATATTCTCGACTTTCTCGATAACGATTGACTTGAAGGTGTTGCGACAAGGTTACCTTTTTTTTATTTCATTGGGGATTGGCGCAACAAACCGTGGCATTTATTACCCATAAACTGTAACGGCAAATAATTCTGTTATAAAAAAAAACCTATAATGTAATGAATGTGACATGTATTCGACAACATATTTGCACAGATTACAGATCTTGATACTAATAAACCACACCCAGAAAGTCATTATTTCATTTACATTACTTTAGCATCTATTACAAAATTCAGTTGTCCATTTCAATTTTCAAAAGTGAATTTACCCTCAAAACGTGCGCCTACGCAAAGTTTGTATTGTATAACTTTAACTCATTTTTACTAGGAATGATCCATCAAAGTTTGTAACGTACTTTCACTAACACGCTGTATATAATATTCGTTTATTGATTTACAGATATTTTCGCGCGTGTACACGTATTTATCTGAAGTTTCCGTGCCGACGCCAGGAATCAGGCGTCTGTTTATTACGTAATTAGAAGGCGGGGCGAATCCTCCAGCAGAACGCTTGGAGCTTCTAGCGACGAAACAGGCGGTCTGTAGCAGAATGAGAATGCCGGGAGGAAGACAAAAGAAACTTTTTGGTTTGCGAGTCGAGTTGAGTGCTTTTAATTCCCTCCGCGAATCTGAGGAAACATCTTAGCGCTGTGTTTCCGAAAGAACGGATCCTGGCGGCAGGAAGAATAACTGCGTTGGTGAAAAGGAAGCAAAGCGAGAGCGAAAGAAGGAGGAGAAAAGGAAAAGAGGCGTCGTGTGGTGAAATGAGAAAGAAAAGGGAGGAAGAAACGTTCTACTCGAGAGAACCAAATCCAGAAAAGTTGAAAACAGCTTTGTGGTGGACGAGGCACAAAAGAAGTAATACAGTATTTTTTTTCTAGGGCTTAATGTCTCGTAAGGATTTCTCGCTCACCTTTTCCCCCCTTTTCCTCCTTCCCTCCGAATTTTCTTTGCTTTCCCATCTTCACTCGTATCGAAGTATTCGCAGTGCTGCGCTGTGCTAAATCGCAACCATTGTGCCCAGCTAATCTGTAGAGAGGCAGGTTTTCAACATTTCATAGAATCGAGATTCAGTTAAAGAACATTCGCGAACTCCCATTTTGCCAGTTGTGTCACCAGACAAAATATGTTACTACATATACACCAAAATCTAATTTTTCGGTTTATTTTTGCATATATTTAGGGTATTGTAAATTGGGGGCCCTAGACATAGCAGTTAATAAAATTTTGGTCATACTGTAATAAATTACTGTTTGTAAAATCTTAACTCTCCGTACAACCTTGCAGGTAGTTTTGTCACATTTAAGTATATCTTCTTTGACAACGTGTCTCTCCCACAAACTCAAAATTACTTACGAACCCGGTATTGAGATTGAAGTAGCAGTGTGTTGGGGATTCATGTACCGAGTATCGAACACTGATATTTACTTGACACGTGACTGATGTGTACTTATAGTAAACCTTTCGCAGCTTAATGCTGCTCTTTGAATTTATCTAACGCTAGCAAACTTTTGTTAAAGTCAATGTTGGCTTCTTGAGAGCTAAGTACATCTTACGCCGTCTCGGATAAAGTGTGTGTGAAAATGGTAAAGAGTTAATACACGAATATATTTATTTTAACACAAGCAAAATTCAGCACCACGGCCGTTTTACAATTTGTCGTGCATATTGTTGACTACATACAGTTGTAAAAACACAGTGATTAGAAGAAGCAATAAGATACATAAAAACTTACGTGCTAAATTACAAAAGTTATTAATAAAGAAGATTAAACTAAGTCTGTTACATAAAAGATATGAGAGTTCACAAATCGTGAGATATGTTACATAATGCTGAATTAGTCTCCTGTCATCTTTATGTAATTTATTTATTTTCGATTTTTGCCTGTCAGTAGGAACTCTTTGTACTCTTTCTTAAATACACTTAATGATCCAGTTTTCTTTAACTTTGTGGGTAACTCGTTCCAGACACGACTGACCATGTAGCTGAATGATTGCTTAAATGCTGTACTGTTGTGACGTGGTATTTGGGAGTTCATTTTATGTCTGGTGTTGTACGAATTGATAGTGTTTAACTGTAGTAGTTTAGATGTTAAGAATTTTGGAATGTTATTGTGGATAGTTGATTTGAGTTGTGTGGCAAAGTTAAATTGTCGTCTGTTTTCCATGTTCAGCCAGCCTGTTTTAATTAAGGGTTCTGTGATGTGGTCCCTGCGTTTTAGGTTATAAACATACCTTACACATGTACTCTGAAGTTTTTGGACCCTGTATTGCAAAGTGTTGTCTATACTACAGAAAAGGCCAGAGCTGTAGTTGAATGAGGATAAAACAATACTATCACAAAGCTTGAGTTTCAAAGAAGGTGGAAGAATTTGTTTAAATTTATAAAGGTGCGTAAGTTTGTAGTAGCCGGTTTGAAGAAGAGAAGAGAAATGTTTGTTCCAAGAGAGATTTTGATCGAAAATAATTCCAAGGTTACGATAGTTTTCGCATTTGGGAATTACAGTTCCATTAATTTTAATTTGTTGGTCAGTATTAAGTTTTGTTAGGATTTTGCTGGTCCCAATTTTCATGTATTTACATTTATCTGCATTCAATTTTAATTTATTACTGATACACCATTTATGAAGCCACTCGAGATCTTCATTAATTTTACTTATTGTGTTCTGGATTTCTCTGGTACCAGTCTCGATACATAACTGGGTATCGTCGGCGTATTGATGACAGTATAAGTACTTGAAACACTTTGAAGCGCACATCAAATGCCATGTCGCCTCAACGAGCCAAGCGCTGAACTAGCGTGCAAGATTCCCGCCGAACTGTTTTTACTATGGGACACTAAGCGGTGACCATATAATGTTATTGGTGGCAAGTCTGCAACTATGTTCAGTGCAGGTCGCAATCTGAGATTCACATACATCCGGTTAGTACATGTTGAAGTACGGCAGTCGGAAAAGGCCGTTTTTAGCCATGTTGGAGGGCTTAGAAACAGTGTTTTTAATGAGCGTGGCGTCTTAACAATGAGGTCCTGACCTTGTCTGAAGTTTGTTTTCTTTTCGTACATTTGCTTAATGGGCGCACGTGCAATATTTTCGTAGGAAAAAAACCGGTTTACGAACACACTGCAACGCGTTTGAAGTGTGGGGTATGCGGCCGCCTTAAGATAGGAACAGCAATTATGATTGTTACTGGAAGTATTCAACAAACGATAAGGTCGTAGGCTGTGTAAAACGCCCTTATTTTATCTACACAAAACATCGCTCTATTTCTTGACTTTATTTTTTAGTAGTTCATTTTTCTTGGATAAAAATACATGTATTCGGTTTTTGCACAGTGACATTTAAAAATTAAAAATATTCACTCTTTTGCAGTGTAAATACGTATAGTGGAAGCTTACTGACGTACAGAAATGAGTTGATTAACGCTGAAATATATTGCCAAGGGCTTCTTCAAGATATCTTTAAAGTCTGACATGGACCAGTTTTTATAAGTGTACAAATATTTTGAAAATGGGAAAATGTTGGCATATATTTTGTCTGCTGCTGCTATTAAATTTTTTAATTTTAGGTGTTGCTAGTCTGTAAATGAGTGAAGATAAGACTGTTTACTTGCCTTTTTTTAAATGATCTGTAAATAATGTTTGTACATTACAAACATAATTCAATTTTGATTTCGATATGTTTCTTTTTTCAGAACCTGTACGGTGCATTTTTTTTTTTTAAAGGGAGAAGTAATCATAGGCAATACGTAAAAGTTAAATGCTATTTGGTACAGATATAATAAATAGTTTATAGTCAACGCCTTGTAAGGATGACATCTGTTACAAGTAGTTTTTTTTTTTTTTTTCAAGTACTGAAATGCAATAAGGACTAAACTAACGAGGGCACCTATTCCTCCGTAGCTCATACTCGAAACTCTTACTGGCGCAGTGTTTCCATAACATCACTGAATCTACCGTGTTTTAAGCTATGAACTTATTTCATTATTGGAAATGATACAGTCCATTGCAGAACCCTTGATTAGTTTCGTATATTTCTGAACAGAATATTTTAAGATTCATCTGTGCGGGTAGGCCGGTTTTAACAATGTCAGAATGTTTAGAAAAAGTATTTTCAATGCGCGCGAGTTTAGGGAAGTTATTGATAATTCCTTCTTGAAATGTGTTCTCTTTTCATAGATAGGTACGTTGTGAACGCGTAAAATAGTTATGTTAACGTGTAATACTTCTAACCCTGCAGCGCATTTCACCAAGCATCGATAGTAATACTAACATAAATACTGCAGTGACATTATTTTTCCTTTAAGTGTAAACATAGTTCTTCAAATTACAAATTTTTTCTTGCTAGAAAACACACTGCTTATTTCATTTAACATAACTACATTGTCTTACAACATTACTACATAACCGCGTTCCGTCGCTTCATCATGTTATTTTATACCATTATTTTAGGAACGACTCGCCTATGAATCTCTGCTAACATGTGTTTTAAATGTAGGTAACGCTAACGTACTTCCAGATTGCACCTTCATTCGCAGTTAATCATTAATAGTATATTAATACTATGATTTGGCCGACATTAATCTGGCTGATTGTTTTGTTGTTTCATTTTTATGTTTCATGTTTCTTGATAATTTTCTGTTTTCTAACGTTATTTACTGCCCAAAATACAGGTTCAGTTAACTTTACCATAAAAGTGAATGCTATGCTTAAATTACGGCTTCAATTTGCGCAGCCTGCTGACATTTACACACGTTGCGTAGTCCAAATAGCATATTGTTGTATGAATAAAACTCAAGATTCCATTGATTTTGCGAAATTGTACCGTGAGTTTGACAAACGAATTTATGGATGATTCCTTATGCAAAATAAGGTACGTTGTACATTCAACAACTAGGCCAAAAACGCATATTAAGAGACTTACCAGCACGTGATGAATTTTCAACGTCGATGCTAATGAAATTATCGAAAACCGTTACAGGTATCTCAAAACGAAGGTGACACGGCTGAAACGATAGTAAAACCGCTTACCCTACCACGTTTAGTTGTTAAGGATCATACCCCTTTATTAAATAGATGGGTACACCAAATTCATCGGCTCTTAAGAATTCGTTGTTAAGGTTGTTCACGTGACAAAAATTCAAAATGTTATATTTGCTTGGCATAGTGTTAGTTTTATAGACGATACTAGTGAATACATTTTCCACTTGTAGAAATTTTTTAGCTCACATAGTTTCCCCATAGCGGATTGCCGAAGTCAGAATTTGCAAGTTACAGGAACATAGGTTTAACAAAACCAAGTAACTTACTCGAATGAAATAATTTACACAGAAATTTGATATAATGGGCACTATGCTAAAAGATTTAAAAACACACAACAAAGACATTTTGTCTTTTTTTAAAAATTGCCATAAATGAGGTAAATTTTCGTCATTTTCGGATTTTTTTAAACAGTACAAAGGAATTACATTCTGCGTTTTAGCATAGTGCCCATTATATCTAATTTCAGTGTAAATTATTTCATTCGAGTAAGTCACTTGGTTTTTGTTAAACTTATGTTCTTGTAACTTGCAAATTCTGACTTCGGCATGCCGCTATGCGAAAACTATGAAAGCTAAAAAATTTCTACAAGTGGAAAATGTATTCACAAGTATCGTCTATAAAACTAACACTATGCCAAGCAAATATAAAATCTTGAATTTTTGCCACGTGAACACCCTTAAGGCGGCCGCCTGGTGAATGGTGAGGTTGTGTGTGTGTGTGACGAAAATCGACGAGGCGCTACGAGAGACACCAGCTGGCACATGTATTGTGATATCGCCTCTACGTCCAGAGTTGTAAATGCGTGCGCAGTGTTCCCGCCGCCGTAACGTTTTTACTGTGGGACTTTAAACAGCGAACTTGTCATTTTATTGAACGCGTCACTGTAGGAAAGTCCAGTGTACTTGTAGACCTCAATTTCGAACAAATCCGTTAAGTATATCTTGAGAAACAACCGCGTGATTATAAAAATGATTTTAGCCATGTTTGAGGGCTTTAAAATAATACTTGCTATGTGCGTGGCGTCTTGAAAGTCATAGCCACAAGTAGTCTGAAGTGTTTTTTCTTTTCGTAAATAAGCATTGTGGACGCACGTTTACTGGTCTCTGAGAAAAAAACGTAACCTCGAATAGGTTGCATGCAGTTCAAGCGCCAGACAGGCGATCTCCTTAAAGGGTCGTAAACCGTCTCACCTCACTTAGGTTCCGATTACATGCCATTTCGTTACCGTAATGTATCGTAGTTTTATGATAATTTATTAAATAGCGTGTATAGGTCTAAATCAGCAGAAAATTTCGCCTAAGCAAAACACCTTTCAGTTTTCAGCGACCAAAGTATCGTAGAATGAATTGGAATGATGTTACTGAACGCCTGTGAGGGCAGGCAATACGTCTGGCATAGCTACCATACGTGAACGGTCGTGGTCGGTCATATTGCTGGCCTCCCACCAAGGCGATCCGTGTTCAACCCGTGGTTGGGATATGTATGTACTTGCGCTTGGTTCTTTACTGTGTTTATTGCATTGGGATGTAAACATTTCTTACTTATTAACAGTAGCCAACACCACTTTCTTGAATGATTCGCTACCGAGTACATGCACTTATCAGTTACAAAGTTAAAGTTAATTTTTATTTGCTTAGTGGCATTCTTGACCGGAAATAATGGAGGAGGCTGAATAGCACAACATTAAAAGTAAAAAGAGCGTACCAGGACTAATATATACGAAATATATCCGTTTAAATAGATAAGTGAAGTATGGAACTGAAATATGAGAGACGTGTTGTTGTGTAGCATCTTTTGTCAGTGAAAGTCGATAAAAACGCAGCGTGAAATTGCAGTCTAATATTGGCCTAATAAATAATTTGATTGTATTTTATGCTTAAGTGTTTAATATGATCTTAACCTGCTAAGAAATGATAACGGTGTACGTATAGAAATGACGCCTACTTTCTTATCGTACGGTATTGGGATAAAAATAATGGATAAATCGGCCGAAAGAAGTTCAAGATTAATTAATTCTCAATATGAAAGCAAATGTCTTTAAATCTGACAACCCTTCAAGAGCTGATATGTTGTTAGGCGAACACTTACGAAGCTATTGTTGTTTTATGTGCATGAATATAGTAAAGTATGGATAAGATTACTGCTAGCTCATATTCTAAATACATTATGTTGCCATTTTTTCGACGACATTTGGGAAAGTTTTAGGTCAATGTGGATGCTAAAAGAGTGAACTAAAAACAAATGACGTAAAACTTGTCCACTTTCACTTTCTGGGAGTAATCTTGAAGCGAGCCACAAATCTGTTAGTGGATAAAATAGGATCGACCTAATTAGTTGCTGGTGAACGGTGGGTTGCGGTGTCTCGTCCTGAAGTAGACCTCGGGAGTTCTGTAATGGAATCAAAGCACGTTGCATCGTATCCCCATTGGAAACCGGTGCCATTGAAATACCTTATCTTTCTGTGCAGGTCCGCCCGATAAAAAAAAACCAGCAAAAGAAACTACAGTTCTGTATTGTTTCCACGAATTCCAATTTCCTTTGTGCCGTTTGCCTGTTCTTTATACGTTGGGACAGAACGAATAGAGCAGAGGGCGGAGTAGTATTGAATGGGTGAGAGAGTGGGAGTGCACGGCGGACACACGCGGACCGTGGAATGGAAGATACTTCATGTTTTAACCCAATGACCCGAATCTGCCATCGGCAGTTCTGTTTCAACTTCCATCTTCACTGGCACGCCTGGGTAACAACTTCAGGAGAAAGAAGAAGTAACGGGAATAGAAAGTAAACTAAGAAAAGAAAGACGGACGAGATTAAACGTCAGCCGCATTTCGCACGCAGTAAAAACACCGTAGATGGAAGATAGGGAGGAAAGACGCTTTTCGGACTCGGTGGAGTACTTTAAAGATGGCGCAGGGACGAAGAGGAAGTAATGGGCGTTCAGGAGCTTAACGAGAGAGAGAGAGATGAATTATTCAAGGCAGTTATTACAAAAAATGTTGGTCAGTATATGATACGTAGAGCAGAACAGGCAAAGTAACCAGTGTTATGCACACCTCAAACTAGTCCGTAAAAGTAATTTGAATAACGATATATGCTCCTTAACAACGAGGTCGTAAGAGTCGATGAGAGCGAAGTTAGGTGAATGGACAGCACATCATCCACACCTAAGCTCTTATTCGAACCCAGGACCTCTCGCACCGTATACCGGCGGCAAACCTACTACACTACAGAGTCCGGCTTTCGCATAGTCGTAATATGAGAGAACATTATAGTCATTAGACTATAAAAGTACTGTTCTAAGTTCCATCACACTTTTAAAATATACAGGAAAAATATGGGTGATGTTACCATCTTCAGTGCAGTTCAACGCAGATTGATATACCTTGAAAACTGACAGCTGTAGTGTTTTCGATTGGTGATGTAACTATAAAATTGGTTCATGTAACATGGCATTACGTAACTTCTACGAAAATGTTGTTCCTTAAGCAGAGCGGGTTCGGCAAAGGTTTTTATTTGTATTGTTGCGAGACAAGGTGGCAGGGATTTCAAGCACAGCGCACTTACCTTTCTGCGGCAACTAACGGCCTCTTTGCTCCTCCCTACCCTACCCCATTTTTTTCATACTATCACACACACACCATGTCCATGGTTCATGGCAGTGTCCTCGCTTCACAACCAGGCTACAATCTATTCACACGAACGAGTGCTTTTTTTTTTTTTTTTTTTTTTTTTTTTTTTTTTTTTTTTTTTTTTTTTTTTTTTTTTTTTTTTTTTTTTTTTTTTTTTTTTTTTTTTTTCATTTCTACCGGCATAGTATTTTGTTCTCCATCTACATTACCATTTGAATAGCTTTGTTTTGAAAGGGCATCAACCATTATTTAGATCGTTCATATTGTCAATTTGTTTCCTCCTATTACCAGACACAGGCGTACACCTCACTATTCGTAAGATAATGGCATCTGTCAATGCTTTGAACTGTTAGAAAGAAGCACGCAAAATATAGGCTTGTGTTTTGAAAGAGCATCGTACACTGATTTCCTGAAGTTGGCTTCATTTGAGTACTGCTCTTTCAAAACTTAGCTATTCATTTAGACTGAAATGTTTTCTATGCTGTGAGCATCTATTCGCCTTCAACACTCATATTTTTGCGAATGTTAAATAGACTAATTGATTTCGTTTTTGGAATGAAAGGTACGAGCTGTCAAAGTACACTCGTCCGTGTGACGGATTAAACCTTGAGTATGATAGTGTGGTCTACGTAACTGATATTTTGCGACATTACACGAGCAAAGTCATTTGCGCAGGTGGCGAGTAACCGCACATCGAAAAGGGCTATTTGCGGACGGCCGGACTGCTCGACATACGCCCGTTTCGTCATCGCCTGGTCATTGAAATAATTGCATGAAATTATTTTGAACAGCATTTAACAGCGAGTTTTTCAGCACCGGTGAGGCTTCATATGAGGTGAGTATGGATCATCGAATGATTGAAGGGCCGGGAGGAGTTGGGGACGAGAGATCCCCGAGGAAATTTGGATCGACCACGCCGGGAACCGAACCCGGATCGTCTTGGTCAGAGGCAAGCGCCCTAGCCGCTCGATTCCGTTTGGTTGTAGGAAGATTATGTAGAAGTAGCTGGTTAGTTCTGAATCCTGAGTGGAGGAGTTGGTATTTCTGACAGTGCGAGGGGCGAGTGGTGGGTAACGACGGTGTTGACGTAGCACTGTAGTTAGTACACTCTTGCGCTCCACAGATATCTTACTTATCTTACTAGTACTATTCTGACCTGTATATTATGGGTTGCAAGTTAAAATCCCGATGAGTCCAAACATGATTCTAAGTTTACTTGACGTATCGTACATAAAATAATACCTGACCGTTCTGCGTGCAGTGTTGCCACATTGTGCACGTAAAATGTCGTAAAACATTTTGCCACTTACATTTCTTAAATTTATGCCAAGATTCGCTTGGTGTGCTTATCATGCGATTGTTTTCTGGACACTCTGTATACAATCAATTAACTATTTAGTGTTTCCTTTGATTACACAGGAGCCCTTAATTTGGCACCACAGAAAGTATTGAAGTGGAAAAAAAATTAGGCGACGCACCTTCGTGCTGAAAACGCATGTTTTTAACGTCCATTTAGAAACCCTGCTCAATAAACTTAAAAATTATGCCAGTCATTTAACGTTTAATGTCTCATTCTGTTACTTTTTCATTGTACCATTAGTAGTTTTCCGTAATTGCAGTCTTAACTTGCTCGTCTATCACACACATACGAGTTTACCGTCTGTGCTCTTCCTCTCTCTCTCTCTCTCTCTCTCTTTCTCTCTCTCTATCCAGCATTCCCTTTGCCACACACTTCACCAATACATCGCCGCCACTTGCTATCCGCTGCGCTGCTCCCGTGTCGCTCCTTGCTGTCAATCGTTGTCGCTGCATTGTTTCCTCCTCACCGTCTTAAGCACCAAACAACCACTGCTGACTGCTTTATTTATACAGACCTTCAACCAGCCCGGTTCATTGTTAATTTTCTCAGCTCAGCGATGACGCGGGTTGCCTCCGAAGATTCCAGTTGTCAGGGTACGTGAGTGAGATATTTTCGTCAGCGCTTAACATCGAGGTCTTCAGCGCTGATGAGGGATGACATAAAGTGAGTATGGAGCAGCGCCGGAATGAAGGGGCGGGGGAAAACGGAAGATCCCTGAAAAAACCCGCCTACCAACGGCATCGCCCGGCACGATTCCCACATGCGAAAATCCGTGGACCGATCCCGCCGAGAATCGAAACCGGATCGCCGTAGTGGGAGGCGAATGGTCTGGCCATTTGGCCATAGCGGCCCTTTGTCAGGGTAAGCAAACTTACTGTCGGTTATAACACGTATGGGCGACTGCTAGCTCTTAATTCACGTATTTAATTAGTAAACGTATCAAAATAGTAAAATATTATTAATGAATTAGATTTGTTGTCGGAAAAGACATCTAATTAGAAAATATAAATTCAAACACGTTTTCAATAAGTGATTCACGCCCAACTGAGACCTCATATAGCTGGCATATTACATGGTCGTAACACCCATTTGTGTATACGTTTGGTTTTGTCCTCTTTCATGGCGCAGTTAGTTTAAACATCAATTAATGGGACAAATTCCAAGCATGAGGTGGCTTGGAAGCCCTTTTGAATGTGGACGTATGTGTTAACTGCTCCTCGACCAGTTTAATATTATGAAGCAAAATCGTTAAAAAGGTATTGCAAAATAATTTCAGTCATAGTTTCACTTAACGTAAGTACTTCTAAAGTTTTGCAAAATTTTATTTGGGTAGTATTTGGCAAGCTATTTGATTTTATGCTTGTAAGCAGTGATTCGTTCATAATTGTCTTACGTAGTGTAACACTATCAGCATCTCTCACAACGAAGCGAACAGGTATATTTGAGATACAATACAATTCTAAATAAAACAAATTCTGCGTTGAAAACGTAATATTCAGTAGCGAAAGTATGAGAGTATATCGCGGTATTAGCCAGGTGATTAAGTGCACTGGTGTGCAAATATGTATGAAGGATTTTTTTAAAATCTAAACATGGCCGTGTTATGGAGTAAGTTGGTTGAGGTTGTTGAAATTGTTTCCTCTCCGGAAGGGGAGGGCTTGTAATCGGTTGTTATTCTCGTCTGTGGCTGTGAACAACAATTCAACGACATAACTCCTCCAAAGAAGTACGAAGAGCGGCCGAGTTGGATGGCATTAAGGGGAGTGGGAGTAGGAAGAGGCGGAAAGAGGTGAAGTGACCTTATCGAAATGTTGCTCCGGTTTTCTTCCTCGTCCCTTTCGTCCGTTCTTCCTTCGTCCCCTTTTGTTTTTCTACCGCCGCGCTTTTAATTCCCGCCTTGGTTGCGCTACTTCTCCGGATTACCAAAGGGCCTCGGAGTACACCCGACGAATCGTCAAACTGGATCCCAGTTGTACCTACCAACTCTGTATTGGCCAATCGGCAAGTAATGAAGTATGTGGTTACACGCGCTGTTCTGAGTACCTAATTGGGGGAAAGTAAGTGCAAGATTAAAACAGATTTTTTTAAAAGAGATTAAGCAATGCAAATTACGAATGCCAACACTTTTTTTAAATTAATGTATTAGTACAGTTAAAATTAGTTGCTTTAGTTTCACTTCCGTTCCCAGAAAAATAAAATAGGCCTAGTAGTAAAGATATTTCAGTTTGCACTATATAATTATTCTTGACCACGATTTTAACAGTTTGTTTTAAACGTATCACTGGGCACAATACTATTAAATGTACAAATCATTAACCGTTAATTTGTTATACATTCCTCTTAACCGAGGCTGTGATGACTCCGCCTGTGCGAGGACCGGCGTGAACCTATGTTCTGCCTCTACGTATCAGCGAGATATTCCAGAAAGTGGGAAGAACCATCAACCAAGAAATTTGTCACTCACGATATATTGTGATCTAGCGAACATCCTTTGCCGCAGTGCACGAAAACGTAGAGTTGCTTGCAAATTACCGTCATAGCCGCGGGAATAAGGAGGGAGAGTGTTTACAGGAACAATTGACATAACAGGTTTTAACATTGTAAGTAATATTTGTAATGCCCAAGGTAATCTGTAATATGTAATTTATTAATGTAACTTAAAATTTCTTAGCTGAGAAGGAGAAGCTCCCTCTGCCCACTGGAGAATGTACTCCGTAAACTTGACGTCCTTTTATAAGAACATAACGTCGACAGCGTGTATTCTTTTGCGACTTGAGAAACAACCGTTAACTTGATGTATAAAGTTTGTGACAAACGTCTCACAGCCATGAACATAGAGGGTTATGACGTTTTCTGTATCTCCGTTAATAACTATTCTGGGAATACGGTCTTTTTCCGCGAAAGATAAAAAACTGTATTCTATAGACGTCACGTTTTACTTTACCCTATATTATGTCATTAAACGATAAAAAAATAATGAAAATGGCTAAAAAAAATTGTATTTTTAGCGCTTCGGTGCTCCGTGTCCTGAAGGTTAAGAGAGCGTGGTACGTAATTCAACGCTAAAAGCATTAATCTATAACTGTATGTTTCTTAAAGCCAATTTGCGAAAATTAAACAGTAGCAATCCTAGACAACAGTTTTAGCCAACATTTTAAACAACATTGTTTCCAGTGTTACGAACTTCTGAGGCACTATCTCTTGACGCCAGAACCTCGTGCATTTTAACTGCGGAGCATGAGACCACGCTTAAATAATTAGTAATTCTGGATAAATATTTACTCATAAAGTTGGCAAATACCATTATATAGGATTGTAATTGAGTATTTTATCCATATTGGCTTCGAAAATAGCGTAGAAATCAATTAATGATTTCAGCATTTATTTATCTAACTCGCACTCTTAAGGAGGAAAGTACATAATGAAATCTGTAGTTCAATCCTTCGGTTATCAACGCGTGCAATATCACACTGTCTTAGATGTAATTTGCGTGCTATTGAACTACTATGAGCCAGATGGGACCATGGAAGCACGCTGGCTCTTGAGGCGTACTCCTGCTCATTCAGCACGCGCATCATCGCCTCGAAACGCGAGGCGCCCCACTAGTGTCTGTATTTATATTGCTGACTTCTCTTAAGGGTGTTCAGGCGGGGAATAATCGTAATTTTATATTTACATGAAACTGTGTTAGTTTTGTAGACGTTCCTTGGGAGTACGTTTTCCTTTTACAGAAAATATTTAGCTCGCCCAGTTTTCCCATAATGGCACTTCAAAGTCAGAATCTGCGCGATTTTTATTCCTTATAAGTTGCAAAAACCAGTGAATATAATGACGTTGAAAACATCATACTGAAACTACATGTCACGGGCTACTGCTTTACGTGTTTTGAAATCCATTTCAAAATATTTTTGTATAAACAAATTCGGAAAATTTGAATGTTTTCGCCTTTTATTGACTTTTTCAAAAATGTTTTGTTATGAGTTATAAAACATATCTGCGACATCTAGCTACAGTGTGAATTTTTAAATTTATTTTTGTTTATGGGTTTTTGCGGCTTCTAAGAACTACAAACGTGCAAAATTTGACTGTGGAACGCCATTATGGAAAAACTGTTTGAGCTAAAAAATTTTTTGCTAGAGGAAAATATCTACAAGTGTAACACTATTTCATGCAGATAAAAACTAATGATTTCTCCCCACTTGGACGTCCTTAAGACGTCGAAAATGCGATTGTATTAGTTACCTCGAAACTAGTGAAAGGCATCTTGTTAGTTACAAACTGAGACGTTTCGGAAGTGGGGTATGCCGTCAGATCACTCCACCAGTACCACTACGTGCATGACCATCGAAAAAGAATAGGCGGAAGAGAAGAAGAAGATGGCGATGGGGGAATGGGTAGGCGGAAGGAGCATGACTTAGTGGCATTCTGTCAGGAATCGTTTCCGAACTGACGGCCAGATTATTTGAATTTCAAATTTCACTAAGTTGAGAAAGCTTATATCGTTAATATAAATGTCAGTTTTAACATTTTTGGCTGATCGTTGAGGTGTTGGCCTACTGAGCAATGGATATTTCCAAATGGTTAAGATTTCCATTCCCATCTTCCATTTATTTCGGGCCGCACTTCCACTCCCTCCTGTAATCCCGCGCCAGCGAAAGTTGCTGTTCCTGCATTTCCAGGACCATTTAACTCCCCTCTTCCACCCCATCTAGCCACCCTCGTGCACACCTCCCTCGCCCTAGCCAGCGCCAGTGATGCTAACCAACCCCCATCGTTGCAGCGAAGCGCGATTTACGGCCGCGCGGCCTCGGCGATCGCGCGAACCGTGTATTTTAACGGCCGTTAATTTGGATCGGCTGCGAGCTGGCTGAGGGATTATCGGGCTGCGGCATATCTCCCACGCGCGACGCGAAGTTTTTACAGAGCGTTCGCCTCGCTCCAGTTTGCATAATTGGCGTCCATACCTTAGGGCGCCCGCTTCCGCTCAACTCTACGGGCGAGTCACTGGTCGGACTATTCTGTACTGTCGCTAAAGTTAAATATCCCTTATTTAATTCTGAATGCAACTACTACGCCGCAGCGCAAACATGATGATTGTACTAACTAAATTTCTGGATATTGAACTATACCATTTTCAACGTCCTGATTTAACAAACGAATTTAGGTAATTATGTTTTAAGCACATGAAATCAAGCGACAACCGTAGTAGGTCAATTCCTAATAAATACAAACAGGTAGAGCCCACGATTTTCCGTGAAAATAATTCTGCAACAGTTTGTTTCAATGCCTTATGTGCACATATGAAGCTTTGCTTCATGGTTATTGGCAGAATGTATTATTGCACAGGCGTGGCTCATTTGACTGTGCCAACAGGAACAAGGTAACTGCGACACCACACGTCTGTGATTTGCGGGTAGAACCCTAGACGCTGAGAGTTAAGAACTGCCAATCACTGACCATGAAGCACGGCTACATATGTGCACATAAGGCATTGAAACAAACTGTTGCAGAATTCTTTCAACGAATAATCTTGGGCTCTACATATAAGGCCTTATTCCGAGAAGATCCTGAGACCATCTTGTGCAAGTTAGTCCAGGGTTGGTCCTGACTTAGTCCGGACCAATTGTTACACTTATTCATAAACGCCAACTAACGCTGGGGTAGAGATAGTCGCGGGATAAGCCTTGTACACTGTTGCCAGATGCTTCGCGCATGCGCACTTCACTTTTTAACACACAGGCAAGCATTCGCTAGTGAAAATAATTTAAAATTCGATGACATTCACCCCGATATATTGTTTCAATTATGTCGTATAGTGAATATATTGTGACAATGTTAGTACACTTTGTACTACTAAGCCACTGTATTAAGATATGCTGTAAATATAATGATAAAGTAAAGTTTCCTTTATAGATAACATTTCTAGTATGGCTGCAGTAGAGCTGCTGTAACGTTTTCGCTTATTCTAATTTAGAGCTGTGAGTTCAAGTCTTCGTAAAATACATAATATTTTAAATTTTTATACTACAAAATTAATAGTCACAAAATACCAAAATTATATTCGTTTACTCTATATTACTTCCAAACGGACAGTAAAATAAAAACAAACACAAGTTTGTTTATGATAAAAAAAATAGCTTTTTAAAACAAAAATTGAAACTACTGTTGATGAAACATGAGTAGGAATGAAAAAAATAATTAACACACGATGTAAACGCAGAGCAGACTTCCAAGATAATATATCTGCCTAATCTTACACTACCAGTATATAATCAATAGAGATTATTGATGGTATATCAGGAAATGTTTGTGCCGATATACCCTTGGAAACACTGAGGTTTCTCTCAGCGTGTATGATTGGATGAAATACGTCTGACACAACGTAGCTGTCTGCAGACCAAGAATAGGCACCAAATGTTACAATAGCGGTATTCTTATTGGCTCTCAGTCAAATAGAGTAACAGCTCTGTGTACAAGTGAAAGCCAGTAACCTTTCCATAAGCTGAACGTACGTTGAAACCAAACAAACAGTCAAGTTTCCCGCGATTAACCATCATCTCTAATAATCATTTGTATTTCACTATTCGAAATTTTGTTAAGATCGACATGTACTGTAGCATTATGTGAAGAACTAACAAGAAAATTTACCAGCAAAATTCCGCATAAAGACGTAGGAAATATGTGTAAGAATATTTTGTGCAAATAGAGGTCTTCCATACTAAACATTACAGGATTTACTGTCGTGAAGTTGGACGAATTGTTTAGTTACAAAATGTACTAAAAATCACTTATAAAAATAAGAAAACTGCATTAGTTTCGTTATGTACAAATAAAAATATTGACGTTGTGCCACAAACATATCAGATTTCGGTGTATTATTGTAGATAGTAATGTCTTGTAGTTTAATTTTTATTGATTCTAGAAATGTGTACTTTCAGATTCTATTAACATGTTATCTGACCCTTGTCTTTATTTGGCAACTAAATGTTTATAAGGTAAGCACACAAATCCATGGCAGCAACGATACTGAAGTGTTTAGAGAGCATTGTACGCAACAACGGTAGGTCGTAGGCTGTGTCAAGAAAACACTAGTTTAACTAGCTCTTATTGCTCAAGTATCCAGATAGAACTGTCGCGTATTAAGACGGAACATATGGTATTTATGTACCAATTAGATATTTTAAATATTACGATACCATAGAGTAATATTTTGTCGATGTTAGTTTAGTTGATTGCATTACGATGTTGAGAAATATTCACGTTCACGCAGTTCGAATATTGGAATTTAAATGTTTGACATTTCACTCGTTCACAAACTCGTCGTTATGTAACATAATACAAGATATTTGACAGTAATATTTAGCAAGTCGTGTGTTCATACATTACAGCTGACAGTTTTCAAATAGGGATTGTATTCAGTAACGGAGGGAACAGCAACATGAATCATTATAATAACCTTACACTTCATATATGCTTGCACTACGTAATATGTGTAAATAATCAATACATTAATCGCTTGTCACTCAGAACTGTCTAGTCAGATATTACCTACAGAACAAGAAAATATGAGGAAATCTGATCCTTGCATCACGTTCTTCTGACAACTGTGCTGTGACACATTTATTTTGTGTGATACGTGACTGCTTATTAAGCTTTGTAGTTTACAATAGATGTTCGGACCCATGGACGGAACCAAGTGTGCAGCCGTTTCGCACGGGAGAGCAACAACTATTTCTGTCAAATGAGGCGAAAGTGACCCTTTGTGACTACCTAGACTAACAACTCACAATATTATTCTGTAATCAGAATCAAGTTATCGCTTGACGTTAGATATTTAGTGTCTGAAATACTTAGTTCTATGGTTGGTTTTGAAGGTTTTATTGTAATGAATCACTACAGTGATTGTGTTACACGTTTTGTTCGTTCTTAACAGACGTGAAGTTAAGTCACAATGGATCAGCAGTGGACTGTCAAAAAGGGATAGAAGTATCCCGGTAAAACCCACTGGGTCACTCTAATGTTCGGCCAATGTTTTATATGTAAAGATGTAAGCGAATAGTCAGACCATAACGTCATTGCGACTGCCAATTAAATATTACCGTACTGTTAAAATATGCTTTAGTTTCAGCTCGCAGTATGAGAATGACAATACGGCGTGCATTGAATATTAAAATTTTGATAAAATATAGCTAACTTTTAATAGAGTTGTTATTGGAAAATGTTAGCACTTTCGTAAATTCATTGCTGTGTTTTACAAATACGTTTTCTATCTTCATGTTTGAAACTGACAGACAGCTACAATAAATTGACGTTGAAAACCTGGTTATGTTTTGATTTGTTAGGTCGGTTTAAATACCTGAGCATATCCATACACGTATTATTATAAATGTCACGTCTTTGTAACAATATTCATATTCGTTACTTCTGTTAACATCATATGTAATTTTAACCTGTCGTCAAATTATGAATCTATGTATCTGGGAAAGTGGATCGACATTCACATTCATTCTTAATATAGCCTAGTTCTGCAAAACCTGCACAAGTCAGGCGTGTTATGTTATATGCTAGTATAAATAACAAACAAAACATACTGAATGTTACATTTCCATTGTGTATGGAGCAAGCATTATTGAACCGTCCTGATGTCGCACATCTAGTAGGCCTATCGTTTGGAATATTATGAAGGTGTAATGCCAGCAATTTAAACAATACGATAACATGGTTCACTTAAATTACACATGTTTACTTTTAATATGACCGACTATACGGACTATACTTCATTATGCAGACAGATGTCGTTCCATATATGTGTATATAGTTTCCACCCACGATTTCCTTTTATGGACCTTCCTAACGTATATTATAAATGGACATGTCACTTTTGCACTTAACTGAATGGTTTGTACGCCGCACTGGTTCAGCCAATATACAGTGCCTGGTTGCTTGACGAAGGTATGAACGGGCGATGTTCCAATGCCCAGGTTGCCTAAATGCCCAGCTGCCGTTTGTACACAGCCGATGATTGCTGACGTGGACTTCGATTATTTCAGTGGCCCACTTTTTGTGTCCATGACTGTACACTTGCGCCAGAGCAGTAATTGTTTTTAATTTTCGCCATACATTTTTTTCATATATTATTGAAAATGAAGGTTCGACAATCTGCAGGTGATAATTTTGTACACCTTCTTACACTATTATATAGTCACAGACGTTCGTATTTTTGAATAGTTGTATATAGCATTAATAATTCAGATGAGACATATCGAGCGAGACTCTGAACATTTTTATGTTTACCGAAAAATTAGTACGTCTCATAATACTGTGTATTATATGCAAAAAACTTACGGAGTTACTCTACGTAGTTTTACCTTTCCTGCGAGTGAAATTTCTGTTTGCGTACGAGACTTCTTCTCTCTATAGCGTTCGAAATTTGTTACTTAAGAAGGTCGCCTGGGTGGATAAATGTTGCACGTTTCAGTCAATGAAATGTGGAGAGTTACGGACGACAAAGTAGCGCATCATGCCTCACCCTAGCCTCTAAGCTCGTCACTTAACTGGCGTGATGTCTTCTAACCCCGTAACTCGCCTCTGTGAGACGTTCGGTGGTCACTCTATAACTTTATGATGTAACATTTGAGATAAAATTGTGTTGTACCCGCCTATACCTTTTAAAATATTCTGAACCAAGTTTATCATTCTTAAATGGACTGCAAAAACACCCATTTTCGCCATATTGAGTCGCGAGAAAATAACTTTATAAATTAATGTAAGTCCTGAAAATGGGACGCGTGTAACGTTCTTTGAATGATATTCCTAAGCAAACATCACTAGCCTACGTTGAGTAGTTTTCAGATAAACTTGTGTCGCCCAAAGCTCTTCACACCGATCGGCGTGTTGGACAGGCGGATGCCTTAATGTAAGGGAATGCTTTCTAAAGACATAGGGATAGTCCCTTATATCTGCACGGGAAAATTATTATTTTTTACTGTTTCGATTTTATTATTTCTCATCACTACATGTCCATACACCTGAAATAGGCTGCGTGCGGACAGCTATATTACTAAAATATAAAATTAGAATTCTCTGGTTGGGCTGGTTATAAATTTCTTATAATATACGCATATGTTAAGCATAACGATAGACCGTTAACTGCATGAAACTGAATTAGTGGTAATATTAAGTTTGCAATGCTCACTATTCATTTACTGAATGCGCGTTGGCGCGAACTTACTTGTCACCGTGTTTACAAAATGTTGCGCGAGTAAAAAAAAAAAAAAAAAAAAAAAAAAAAAACTAGCACGCACTGTTCTTAAACTGGTTCGTTGTCTAGTACGTTCTTCTCGATTCGCCTTTATTTATAAATGTCCGTAGGGAGTTCTGCCAAGGGACGAGATCTCAACTCTGCGGATGTCGCTTGAATAGCGCAGAAAAGTAGGTCAGACCGTCTCACAATCCGATTGCTCATAAAACCTTCAAGATTTTCCATTGAAGAATTCTCATGGCGACCGAGAGCTCACTCTTGTAGGACTTAACTTTGTCAGAACATAATTTTTCAATCTCTTAATCCATTCTCTTCAGCATACATAGGTATGAACCCTCGTCTGAAGCGCTTACCGGACAATATACCAAAAAATATTCATACGTAGTTTATTTCGCAGTTACTCCTCGCAATATCATCATCGCTTCATTTGAAACTTACTACTGTTCATAACTGACATAGCAGGAGGATAAAAATTCACCGTGAAAGAAAGAAAACCAAATGTATTTATCCTGAAGAATCTAGTCTACAAGGGGGGAAAACATTATCTAACTTTTTAAAATGAGTAATATGTTCAATAATTAAATATTTATATTTATAGCCTATATATGCATATATATATATATATATATATATATATATATATATATATATATATATACACACACACACATATATATATATGTATGTGTGTGTGCCGATGTAGTGGAGTCAGTAAGTCATATGGCTCACACTGAACTAAACTTGTGTGGTGTTGTCATGATTGCAGTTAAATCCCGTACGAACGAAATATTGCATTTTAGTTACGCATCATTCCTTAAACATCTACGTGTGGCGGACCGGTCAGTTTTGTGACTTTCGTTAAATAAAACCAATTACATATATTTTAATTTCAGTAAACGTTAAAGAGAAGCTGAAGCAAAAAAAATAAAATAAAATATTTTGCTATATCACTGGAAACGAAATCCAAGTTAGGTAGGCTATATTGGTTTAGGAATGGACAACCCACAAAATAAAATTCTAGAGACATTGTCCGCCAATTGCCTCGTAAATAAATGTGTCAAAATGGAATGAACGTTGTGAGGAAGACGTAGCTATATCGTACTCGGTTAGTATCGTGGACTCATCACCGGCCTGGAGCGAGCCGATGCGCTAGCAAACCGCGACACGTTCAGTTGGAATGTTGACGAGATGGTGCGGACGGGGACGGCGCGGAACTGCGCGTCGACATCGGCGCGTTGCTTGACGGATGGCTCTCCCCGGCCCGGCCATTGTAGCTCGCGTGTCGATACCCGTGCCACCCCTCCCCAGGCCCATCATCCACGGGCGTGCGGCCGGTGCGTTATCGCGTAATTATTTACACAGTACTAGGCGCGACGGCACCGGAGTCCATTTCCCGTCCCGCGCGATTCGAAACAAGTCGGGCGAGGGAGGAATATAAACTAAATTACGAACGCGTGGGCGTGAGGCCGGGCAAAAGACAATGGTGGGAGGGGCGGGGACGAGATCCAGCTTGAAGGGAGAGGGAGTGAATTTATCGTTGTCGAAAAACCACATTTTCCAGGCGAGAAGTCGTCCTCTGAGCCTGTGAAGGTGGGGAAGGGGGAGGGGGGGGGTGGCAGAGCGCCATTCGGTGGCGGAAGAACCGTCGTCGCATTGCAACATAAATAATAACGCCGCGCGCGTTTTCGCGTTCGACGAGTCGGACGACGGAGATCTCCCAATACACTCTCTGGAAAAAATAAAATTAGAGTGTGCAGCACGACATTTAAAAAAAAAAAATTGTTAGCCCCGTCTCTGGCGCGGGAAGGAGAAATAGGTTGAGGCAACCGGCGCGCAGGGGTGGTTATTTCACGAGACGTCACTTCCAGGAACACGAGGCTGACACGCGAGAATGGGCATGCTGCACGTGCTGCGGAACAGTTTTAAACGTTCCGCCAGAGTGAATGACATTATTTGTGGTAAAAGTCAAAACATTGGTAGGTTTGGCTGGCGAGGGGTGTGGTTTTTCAAACGCTAGTGTGAATTGGTATTTTAAATTTTCGTTTCCATATCACGATGCGCTTAAGAGTTAGTGGACCTGGCGCATGAGCCGTGCTGTAGCGTGGTTCGGAATGTATTTGTTCTTGTTTTAAATGCGTTCATCTACGAAAAGAACACACACTTCAAACTGTGTCCCTATGATTTTGAAACTGCCGTCTGCTATTTAAATACATGATTTCCAAGCTCCTGAAATGTGCTAAAAATGACTTTTTCACGTTGCTGTAGCTGAGAAAATATCAACCGTCACCGTAAAACGGAATCATAGAAACTTGGGTTGGACACTTTACCACCACGTTAAAAAAAAAAAAAAAAAAAAAAAAAACATCGCTTGAAGTCCCACTGGAAAACAGATTCTACGGAAACACTGCGCGCTAGTTTAGTCCTTCGCGCTTAGAGGCGATTAGGTGTTTGACGGACTTGTTACGTTCGACTTATCGCCTTCCCCGTCACCGTGTCTCTAACACAACAAAAATATAGCGTCCACTAACACTTAAGAGAAAAAATAGTGAATGAAGGGATTTTGTTGGGCGCTTAAGGGCGCCGTCTACCCGCGCGTGAGAGGCTCAAAAGCGACGGAGCAGTAAAGTCGACCTTGAAGCGCGCATCAAATGCCGCGTCGCCTCAACGAGCCAAGCGCTGAACTAGCGTGCAAGCTTCCCGCCGAACTGTTTTTACTATGGGACTTTAAGCGGTGACCATATAATTTTATCTTACGCGACGAAAGAGAAAGAGTCGCTCTACAGGTCTATAATATTCAGAATATCGTGAAAATGATTCCTCTTACATAAAAATCAGCGTCTAAAGTCCCGATTCGGTCACTTTCACACTCAAAAAATACTTGTTAGGAACGATAACAGTTAATGGCAAAATTATACACCTGTATTAAGATCCTTAAATGCTTTTCGTAGCCTAACCGCGTGACAACTTGTTGAATGGTTTTCGAATGAAATCAGGATTGTTAAAAGTCTGCGCGCCTCTTCACGATCCTAGTAGACGGCGCCCTTAATAACGACATGACGTGGATACAGAGCAGCGGCGTAATGAAGGGTCAGAGGAACAGGGAGATTTCAGAGAAAACCCGCCAACCAATGGCATCGTCAAACACTATTCCCACATGGAAAAATCCGGGTCGACACCGCCGGGAATCGAATCCGGATCGGCTTTGTGGGAGGCAAGTGCACAAACCACTCTCTTTGGGAATTTTCGCAGTCCAAGAATCGAACCGGACACACTTTATTTTATAACTGCGTCGTATCATCACAATTTTGTGATGCAAAGCTGAATAAAATTATGAAATTTGTTTACAAGTGAAATTCTATTAAAAGAGTGCATGGGCAACCTTGTTGTTAAAAATCGTAGAAAACTGTAATATATTTCTAATGTTTTTGTTTGTGTTTTGAATTTCTCGATTCTTCACCTGACCAGTCCATAAAGGTGTGTCACTGAAGTGAACGTGGCTACCCTGCAGAAGGCACATTCTAACTGTTCATTATCCTCTTTGAAGTTCTAACACAGTCTCCAATGTATTTAGAACAAGAGCATTGCCAATTATTAAATTTTTTTTCCATGGTAAGGTTAATATTTTAAAATAAAGCGCAAATGTTTCGGCTTTTGGCAGGCCATTCAAAATGCTGTGAGTGTCGGGCCGGTGTTTGTCTCACGGGCATAGTATTGTTGGCCATCTCTGAACTATAGTTAATTCGCCGAGATGTGAGATTTGTAGTTTGTGAACAAGAGTGCGTGTTACTAGTATAAGCGGAAATGGAGGTACAAGCAGTACTAACCAGCGCGCGCTGCTGCAGTGTGACGAGAGTTAATTTGGTGACTGCTCAAGAGTGTACGTATTTTTTTTTTACATACTTTGCCCCTTATCAGTTGACGAGGATATTATTCTCTGTGTGTTTCATCAGGCTGACATACGTGTGGATAAATGATGACGTCCTCTACGGATACGGGGAGCGAGGCTGGCAGCCTGGCCGTTCTAAGTTCGTCCAAGAGGCGACCCAACAAATGTGCGCCCAGTTCATCAGAAAAACACATGGTTCTCAAAGCTCGAGAGGGAACTGAATCCAGATATGCGTATTGATGATAAAAAAGCAGCGGGTTCTACTGGAGTATAAGTCCCACAACAGTCTATCGTGTAATAAGCGATTATCAGTCCACTCACTTATTTAAGTCACCGAAAAAGAAATACACTGACGGAAGCTTTTGCAAAGTGTTGTGGGGTTCGATAGGAATGCAGTACGGAGAAAGGCACATGTGTTTTTCTATCGAAATGAACTGCCATCTATTGATAAAGTACTTGATTATGGTAATAAAGACCCCGAACTGCCAGATTTCCGTCGAACTACATTTTAAAATTTACTAAAGGAACTTAATTTCAAATATGTAAGACGTAGACGAGACAGTATGCTGATTGATAGGAATGATATAGATAGACCTGTTATGGAGACGTTATTTGAGTACCATTAAAAAACTGAGATGTAAAGGAAGAACAATTTATCATTTCCGTGAAACTTGGTTAAATGCATGTCATACGCGAAACAGTGTGTGGATGGATGACTATAACGTCATACAAACAAGCATATCTATCGGGACTATAAACTGGACGATGTCGCTGTTCAAAGAGATTTCTCGAGGTTCTTCATACTTGTCTTATTCACACTCGTGTGTTCCCAAGACTTTGTGTGTTCATTCTCACCCAAATACCACCAATTCGTGCATGGTATTCTACGCTCAATACCTGACTGCCACTACACGTGGCGAGCATTCCGGACACCCCTGATCACAAGCTGCAATCACGTGAACACTGCGTGTTTTCATTGACAGACCTTACCTTCGATCATGTGCATGTGCTTCGCGCGCTCTCACTTGAACGTAAATAGACAGAGTTATATAGCGGAGAGCATTATAAACGACCTGTACCAGTACGTCTCATTCCCAGTATCCTGTTGAAGAATCGAAATTCACCGTCTACTGTGGTTAATGTACATAATGAACCCATTCTGTAGAAATTATTTCAACGTCTGCGATATAATGTAGATATAATACATTGGCACGTCCTGGTGATGGTGCTCGTGACCCGCGTTTGGTTATAATAAGAGGTGTCGATGCTCTGTCTCTTACGTGATTAATGTTGGATGATTGAGTTCGTATTAAGCAATGTTGTAGTATGCCCGGCTAGCTCTAATTGAAATTAAAAAAAAAAATACAGAGGCGTTTCTCTTTTAAATCTGCCTTAGGGACTCACGCACTGCGGGTTGCGTCACGAGAGGTAAATACTTATAGTTTATTTCGACGAAAAGAATAGGCGCTTCCTCCGGCGGCTTTTGATCGGTCACGACGTTAATTATGTTGTAGGTACCGGCCGCGATCACCCGAAAAGTCCACCCTCCGGTGACCCCGAGCTCGCTGTCCACCGTCCTTACAAACCCGACGACGAAGATCCCGACGCCTGTCCTCCGGAGCTCACACGCACCCTGCTCGTCTTAAGACTCCATGTCTCTCTCGCGACTTTTCTCTTAGTGCTTCGCGTCTCGCATCTTTGCTCTCCTGGGCGGCGTCCCCTTCCCGCCCCACCGGACTCATGGGGGCGGGTAGGTTCCCCCGACCAATCAGAGCGAAGACCTGGCCCGAACGTTGCGTTCGTCCCTTGTGGAAGCTCCGTATTTATTTAAAATCAAATTAAACATGAGCACGTTCTCACAGCAATTACAAATAAAACACTTAGCCTAATTACTACTTGCTATCTTCAATTAATATAATTCTAGTTCAAATTACGTACATTACACGGGGTCTGTTGGGGGAGGGGAAAAGGAGAAGAAATGTGTAGGCGAGAGAGAAAGAGAGTGGATTGTATGGCACAGAGACAGGGGGAGGTCGGGCGCCCCCCCCCCCTTTCTAGGACAGCATGTGGTACGGCCCACGCATCAACTGCTCTATTGTCGCCAGACCGGCGGGCAATTATCACTCTTAAAAACTATAATCATTATACATAAAATTATCTTAATGTTACTAGCATATTCGAGTCTGTGAAATTCCACAGATTAAAACGATACCAGACACGATATCTCTGTGATAATATTAGTAATAGTCATATTTTCTACTGTTTTTATACTGGCCTATCATAGGATCCCACAGACCCCTCACAATCAATACTGAAGTTAAAATGGATGGTAATATGTTACGTATGACAATAAAGGCCCCTTCATTACAATCAATCATCACAATTAACCTAAACTACATTAATTTCTATATATAAAAGTGTCAATAAAATAGGGCCGTCAGTACATGTAAAATTTCCTGACACAGTAGTTTAGGTGATAATGCGGTCGACTAACTACGAATATTTACAAAATTGTGTAAATAACGACCATAAATATCGTGAATTCTTGCAGATGTTAATTGAAAATTCCCCCAGGGGGATTTGTATAGTTTGAAGTCACTTTTTTCTTAACAGTCATTTAGTATTGAATTCAGTACAGAATTTCTGTACAAACGTGCCCAACCGTGATAGAAATTTATTAATGTACAGTCAGTTATTGTGCAACGACTGAAACTAAAAAAATCTAACTTGTGTTCAACCAACTTAGTTTTATTTCAAGTTACGAGCAGTGTAATAGGTATGCTGTCAGAACGTATTTTAACTGAGCTGCTGTGCTGTATCTTATTATTTACCCAACTAAATATTCATTTTCTGCTTGTAATGTACCGCTTTGCGTATAGTCCATCACAGCTGTTTGCTTCTTTATGATCACTCTTCCTTCGTTTGGCAAAGAAATAAATTCTCGCATCGGTTGCTCGCCGGAGGGCGCAAAAAGAAAACAAAATGAAAATCAAGAGCGGAATGATTGAAACGGGCCACCGGGGCATTCTCTGACAGCATTCCAACGACGGTTAAATGGATATTTACAAGGCTCGATTCCGGGTAGCGCTGGCCGGTCGTCTCGTTATTTCAACGCGGTTAACACGGCGGAACAGTCTGTCTGCCTCTTGTAATGAGGGTTGCAAGGGGGAGGGGGTAGCGAACTGTAATTTTCAGAACACACCGCCAGAAAAAAAATTGTAATAAAAATATCGTGTGGGGTGGTATCCCTCGGGCGCCATTGCGTTTACGAGCCACCAATCTCGCTCGCTCCGTCCACCCCCCCCCCCCCCCCCCCCCCCCCCCCCCCCCCCCCCCCCCCCCCCCCCCCCCCCCCCCCCCCCCCTGCTTCCTCAACAATCCCATCGCAGCATCCCGCACACCCATCATCCGCCAATACAGTTCGGATTATGTCGTAAAAAAAAGAGTGTTTGGTGCCGCTGGGTCGTATCATAATTTTCCACCCCTCTCGTGACCTCGTTTTTCGGGGGTGTCGCTGGCTGCACCTCCTGCGGTCCTCTTTTGTTTTTCGGCACGGTTGTTCCCGATGTGGCGCAAGGGGAGTGCGATGAGAAAGAGCGGGAGGGGGAGAGGCGAAAAAGCGTGCCATTCTCGACGCTTTTGTTTCCCAAACCGGAGACAATTTATTATTTTCAGCCAGCGGATCAGCGGAAGAGGAGAACAGAGGATGTGGAGATAGAGACGCGGTGAGGGAATGGAGGAAGAGGGGAAGGGAAGGGAGAGATGTATGCAGAAAGGATAGCGGGCTGTGTGTCGCGTTCTCTATTGTGAGGCCCGGCCAGTATTGTCTCCCGCTCCACATCCCGCTTCTCGTAATTTATGTGAAGGGCTGCGCGCGCGCCCTCGTTGTCGGCGCGCGTGTGTGTGTGTGACACATTAATCACTAACAGATAACATGGGAGCGGAGTGGTAGCTCAGGGCAGGAGGGCTATGTAACAACCACGCATATCCCATAAGTGCTTGCTGGCGTATTTTTATAATCGCCTTCTTAAGAGGGCGTAGTACATAATTCAACGCTAAAAGCATTAATCTATATGTGTAGGTTTCTTGAAGCCAATTTGCGAAAATTAAACAATAGCAATCCTAGACAAGGGTTTTATCCAACGTTTTAAACATAATTGTTTCCAGTGTTATGAACTTCTGAAGCACAATCTCTGACGCCGGAACCTCGTGCATTTAACTGCGGCGCAAGAGATAACGCGTAACGAATTAGTAATTCTGGATAAATATTTACTCATATAGTTAGCAAATACCATTATCTAGGATTGTCATTGAGTATTTTATCTATATCGGCTTCGAAAAAACCGTAGAAATCAGTTGATGTTTTAAGCACTCTTAAGGCGGCCGCCTACCCCCCGCTTCAAATGATTTGCAGTGTGTTTTTAAACAGGTTTTTCCTATGAAAATATTCCACTTGTACCCATTGTGCCAACGTACGAAAAAAAAAAACGAACTACATACAATGTCGGAACCTTATTGTTGAGACGCCACGCGTATTAAAAACACTGTTTCTAAGTCCTCTAACATGGCTATAAACTGCCTTTCAAGGCTGCCTTACTTCAAAAAGTACTAACCGGATGTATATGAAACTCAGATTGCGAACTGCACTGAACTTAGTTGCAGACTTTCCACCAATAAAATTATATGGTCACCGATAAACGTCCAATAGCACAAATGCATGAGCGGTAACCTTGTACGCTAGTTCAGCACTGGGCTCGTAGTGGGGATGCGGCATTTGATACGCGCTTTCAAGGTCGCCCTTATAGCTGTCACCTCTGAGCCTCTCACGCGCGGGTAGGCGGCGTCCTCGAGGGGGAGTGTTTGTCATTTTTATTTTCAGTTTTTGAGCCATAATATTTATTCAAATTTTACTATCAAAATTTAGGATATTTGGTAAACGGCCGGACATCAATAATAATTGATACTTTCATTAATTTGCCATGCAGAATCATTTAAAGGAGAATTCTCGAAAGGTAACCTATAATTCTCTTGCAATGATTATGCATGGCAAATTAATGAAATATGACATTATTATTTATGTCAAGTAGTTTACCAAGAATATATCCTATGCTTTGTCGAAGAGAAAATTTTGATAATACAATCTGAATAAATGTTATGGTTCAAAAACTGAAAGTACAATACAATTGTTTAACACTCCCCCTAAGGTGTGCCTGGTAGGCTAGTACGTGTTTTGCGCTTTCGAGTCCAGAAGTGGCGGGAGCTAAGTGTAACATAGTACGCGTATCACTCCTTGCTATAGCCTGACTGAAGTCCGTGAACTAGCGTGCCGTTTTCTCTCTGATATTCGTCTTGTGCGAGACAATCTCTATAGTGTTACGATGAAATATTTAAGATAAAGGTTTTATGTGCATACCTAGTGATTTTCCAAGATACTGCAGCAAGACTTTCATGCCGAAATACGACTGTAAAATACCATTTTTTGCAAATAAGCTTAAAATATTACTGAAGGTCCTGAGAAGTGTATTCACGCGTGTAACTTTCTTTGAGTACTAGTCCTAAGTATATATCACTCAAATACGTTGAGTACTTTTCCGATAAGCTTACGTCGGCCTTAGCTTTGCAAACCTCTTGACAGCTTGGATAGCCTGCCCCTTTAAGATTATGAGCAGAACTTATTAAGGACACTTAATATCTAGAGATAATTTGTTGCACGAGGCCGAGATGCAATGGAACGGTAAGTGCGATCCAGTCACACGTAATGGATACGAAGTTGTCTCAACGTACTATACACTCAATTGGCATTCTCTACGTTGTAAGCTTCGAAACACTTTCTATTATAGTTTTCATATGTGCCTAACGTGGAATAGGAAAGTGGTAAGGCTTGTTGCCTTTTTGATGAAGTCATTAAAAACGGTACTGGTAATATTCTAGAGACGAAACGAGATGGAAAGGATCATGAAATTTGTGAAAGAACAGTCTTCTTGTTCGTCTGGAATGGTAGGGGAAGTCATAACAAATCGAGAAAAATTGGCCTGAAAAGGAATCGAACTCCGGTCCTCCCGATTGCTAGTTCAGTGTTTTACCACTCCGCCATCTTGCTCGGTCGTGAAGTAAATTTCGCCGTGTAAATTTAGTTGCTCAACGGTAGTAAATTACAGTGCGCGAGAAAATTATAGTTACGTGCTTTAACAGTTACAATTAAGTAATCATAATTTATTGGTCATGAACACTGCATAGACTGAAATTTCATATTTTTGCTTAATATTCTTCTCTGAAGCGATGGCTTTCAAAACTTAACTAAGCCATGTTGCGTAAGTTCGATTGTTATTTGTGAAGAATTAAATTTACTGACCTTACTGACACTGCGTGAAAGTAGGGTCATTTTTCCTCTTCGTTATTAAAAGAAAAGTAACTGTTGACAGCAAATTTTACTATACTCACCAACGTTATTAACATGTAGCTCATCATTGATGATAGGATTTGTCGGTTTTCTTTTTACTGACATAGGGACCGTCACGTAAACATTTTTTTCACTTAATTGTTGTGAAACTCAACTGAGTACATTTTATGAATGCTAGGTGTCGGGTGTTTTTTCAACGTCATCTAATGTGACCAATAGCTTCGTTGGAATTCGTTAAATTCTCAGTCATGGAAACAGTATGGTTAAAACTTATATGTCACTTAATTTATTCAAATATCTTGCGTATCATTAATACAGTACAGACTTTTGGAACGCAGAATATGAATTTTTTAAATGATCCAAATTTTTATGTGATTCATGCTCTAATCTTCTCTTTTATAACATGGTTTCCGACAAAACTAGAAGCGAGCGACATTTATAAACAAACTCAATATTTAACTGAAATTTGGCACATGTGTGGCTTACTTGAGATCGGAACCATAAACATTGAATACTTTCGCACCACAGGCGCGTCTCCTATGTTAATTGTCACGTGATACACTGCTGAAAAATGATCAGGAAAGATCACGTATTATGTGTCGAATGCCAACCGCCCGCATTGTGCCCGTACTTGCAAAAATAATACCGTGTACAACGTGGCGGTGATTCTCTCTTCGTATTGTCGTTACTTGTTACAGGCAGTTCAGGGTAAAATGAGTACTCAGAAAAAGGTCTGCCAAATTCATATTTTCAGCCAATTTCTTTCCGCGCGTAACGGTTAATGATTGGAAATGTCTAACCCCTCTGGACACGTCCCTTAATGTTTACGTGTTTAAGATAAATTGTGCAGTCGATACGAACCTATATAGTTTGACAAAAAAACGTTTATTATATAAAACACAAATATGTTGAATTCAGTTGGTATTATTTCAGTACTGTTGCGTGTAAGTAGGAACATACACATAACTACATACGGAAATTCGCTGCCAACCGTACAAGTAGTAAGGTAACTGTTGTTAATGTTAAATTATGTGCTGTGACGGCTAGTTGTATTTTTCGAATGTTCAATCTGTAGTGCTAACTTTATCCTACCTATACCCGGCTTTCTGCCTGTGTTGCAGAAAACATTCCCTCCTCACTATTCGGGTTTTGCCAGATTCATTTTCATCTCGATTGCTTACCTGAAACTTTACATCGTGGGTATGGGTGTTGATTTATCTCGGGAAAAGTTGACCACTAGCTAGGCATCAATGTATTACTTACGGACACCTGTTTTTCGCGAAATGAGTTTTGCCCCATTTCACTTCAGTGCCTTTCGTGCACATTTGTAATTCTGCTTCATGGTTATTGGCAGCGTGTCTACGTGAAGGGCAGTATCTCATTTGACTAAGCCAACTACAATAACGTTCCTGCAACACCACACGTCTGTGATTTGCCGGTAGAATTCCAAAGCTCGTAAGAGTTAAAATATTCAGTCAGTGACCACGAAGCGGAACTGGAGATGTGCACGTAATGCACTGAAGCAAAGTGGGGCAAAACTCTTTTCGCGAAAAACAAGGTCCTTAGTAAAGTTAATTATACTACAGGTTAGAAAGATCGATGTTGTAAGTTTGTCAAAGGAAAATTTCTGCCGCGTGAATGCTGGAATCGGTAATGCACCAAACTGACCAATAGCTTTCCTGAATTCTAAGTTACATTAAGTTGATAATTTAAAACGCGAAATCGATTTCTTTTTTACTTTAAAATTAAATTATTTCTATCATTTCCAAGTTTATTTAAATTTCATTTTACTACGGTTTCGGATTTATCTGGTACATTAACGATTGAAGCGAAATTAGTGGCAGAAATTTTTCCTGTGCCAAGCTCTCCCATAAGAAAACGTATTTTCTTTCTAACGTGTAGTAGAATTAACCTTAGCTCCTAGTAATACTCTTAAATTTTGAACCTTGTATTTTATTACTGACGGATCCCTGTTCGACTGGGTCAGTGCTAATTCTGGTGCGCCAAAATTGAACGTCTGTGATTCGTCTGTAAACAGTTAAACCGTGCCACATTACCACTGTCCAATCACACAAGACGCAGGACGCCACATTGACACGAAGAATACGCTGGCAGAAACGATTCTCGTGATTTTACACCATCTCACGAGCCATTGGACTCATTCAAGAGGCACCACTTGTCGAACTCCTCGATTCTCCTGCCGATATGTTTTTGTTGCAAATTTGTTCCACGTGCAATTTGCCTGCTTAAGGGGTATGGAAAGGTACGATGTCAAGCGGACTTCTGGAATACTCAATTGATAGAGATCTGAAAAATTCGCGTTTTATTTTAGGCGCAAGCTAGAATTCCAGCAACTGTAGGTCTGTATCATCTTCATAATTGGCCGTTGACTTACTCGACACTTCCTGGAAGTAGCTGAGCCAATAATATAACTGTAGCTGAATACAGGTACCTTTCACTGTCAGCGAGCAGCTAATAAACAGCTGCTATCATATTCAGTACACACATATTCTTCGAGACTAGCCTACAGGTCAGTGAACTAGCGAATTTTTCCGGTCACTATCAATCGACAGTAAAATCTGAACTACTCATCAAAATTCGATGAGATTTTTTTACCGAGTAGGTATTTTATTAGCGGGCGTTTATTTACGTAGCACCTGCGGTAGTATGCTTTACTTTCGAGTAAAAAATTAAAAACTTTGTTTTTTTTAAATAAGGGCTTGAAACCACAAAATCAACAAAAATGGAAAACTGTCATTTTTATAATGGTTTATATGATAAAGAGCTCTATAATAACCGAATTTAATAAATACTCTTGTTTTTATTTGAAAATAATTTTGCTACCAGAAAATATCTGCGCCAGAGCTGTATGGGGTTCAGCCCATCAATCATATTCGTTCTGTATTTACGTAATAATATGGATTGAAACATATTCTGTAAACACAATGTTAGTCCTTTTTCGCTTCTCGTTCGCATTGCGTTGACTCGCAGTTCATGTTTTGTCCTGAGTTTTTTAATTTTAAAATATTACACGTACCGACGGCTTCGTCCCAGCATTAGATGAGACCGGGGAATTATATATACATATTTTTAATTTCCCCGGTCTCCTCTATTATCGGGACGAAGCAGTCAGTACGTGTAATCATATATATATAAACACACACCACACACCACGCGCGCAGTTTGTATTTGTAAAGAAGCGAACAAAATAAATGTGTGTTGCTGTGGTCAGCTTTTATCACGCCTCGTCCGAAAAGTCAAATATTTAAGAGGAAATGCTCTGTTCTCAGGTATGGTGTATATGTAACGTGATTGAAATAAATCTGTAAATGATATTTCTTATATAGTACTACTCTTGTATGCAATTGTGATGTGAATCTTTTGATAATTTACTAAGTTACTTGTTTTTGTTTCGTTTTACATCAGTTGCTTATCAAATTTTGATGTGAAACCGTTTCAAAACTGTGCAGTCATTGCACAAATTGCATACAACAGGAACAGCCAGAATTACATTTTCGTTTTTAACAGTCAAATGGCTGGCGAAAAATTATAGTGTATATTAAACGCCATTTTAAAAGTGACATGAGCTACATACTATCGTTTAGGGTTATGTGGCTACTGCACCATTCATTTGGTGTCGTATTTTATGTGAATGCATTTTTTTTCGGGCTGTGTTATCGTAGCAAATATCCTGCAAAAGAGACAGTGTAATACGTTGTTTAATGCCAAAACTACGTATAGTGGAATAGGTATATCATTTTAGAATAAAAACATATGTGACGCTGCTTCAGACATGTACCACAAACGCTCTCAGAACTGGAAAAAAAATTATTATAGTTATAATCGCGGAGTATAGTTGTGTCATCACAGAGACAAAACCAGGGGCTCAGGAAATAGGGAAACCAAAGGAATCAGCCTGTGCGTATTACGCCATTCCCTCTTGTTTCAACTTTTTTTTAGCGATACTAATTTCTTACTCCTAAACGAGTGCAGATATAATAAAATCTGTTTGGCAGTTTTGTTTAAAATCGTCTTCTCCGTGTTAGCGGATTTTTTTCAAGGTAGTAAATGCTATAGTTTTAGCTAGTAATATTACTAACAAAATTCTGGTTAATTGATTTTTTAGTTGTAACCGTATAAGTTCTTGTTTTGAAAAAGAATATTATCTATCACGGCAAAAAAAAAAAAACATTTTAAACAAAATTGCCAAACAGATTTTTAATATCTGCCCTCGTTTAGCTTAGAAAAAACAGTTATCGAAAAAACAGTAGGATCAACATGGCGTGGACTTAAGCCGTGTTTTCAGCATTAGTCGGTGCGTGATTTCAGAACACTATTGTAAACGCAATCAGGAATGCCAGGCCGGGAATAAAACTCGGGTCCTACCGAGTGCGATCCAGTGTTTTATCACTTAGGTTAATACATTAATAGCCGTACTATAGTTAACACTTTGTCAGCATTTGTCTCTTCTGGTTATCATTCCGTTGAATATATAGAAATGCATTCTTTTAGCAAAAAATAATAGTAGTAATAATAATAGTAATAATAATTGAATATGATGGTATATCGCGAAAATTTGTTGTACCAACATACCCTTGGTAATACTGTAGTTTCTCGCAAAATGTAAGATTGTGTGATACACGTCTGACACTCCGTAGCTGTCTGCAGACCAATAACAGGCATCAAATATTACAAGTGCGGGATTCTTATTGGTTCAGTCAAATAGGGTAACAGCTCTACGTACATGCGTAGGTCAGTAATCTTACGGTAGGCTGAACGTACGTTGAAGTCCAGCAGTCAGGTTTTCCCGCGTAAAACATCATCTATAATAACTAGAGGTACGTAAAGTTCGCAGATACATTTCAGGTCAGGTTGAACGCCAATTATGTCTACTTCATTGTCATGTCTGTGACTCGCTGGTGGCTGTTACGAAACGCGTTTGACTACTGCAAGCCAGTAGTAAACAAGGAAATAATGCGAAGTGCTGTCGCTTGCTACCTGCTTGTATAGTTATAAGCCAATAGATACTCGATTGTGGCCAGTGGGTGTATAGGACTGACAAGTCTAGGCTGCTGCCAGATGAATCCGCGAAATTGACGTACCTCTAATAATAACAATAAAAACGCAGGCATAGTGGCCGGTGTAGCGAATGCGTTTCTATTGGGTCATTTTATTTATTTACTGAAGTTGCCTTTACGTCTCGTCGATGGTGGGGTCATTAGACTGTTACACACAACTTTACACAATGACAGTCACTGGGAGAGGAATCATTCAGGGCCTGCCGGTGTTTACGAATGTGAGTCCAACAGTTAACCGTTGCAACAACTTGCTCGTTCCCATCGGATTATGCTGTTCCGTTTTCTGATTACCGAACAAGCATTCTGTGCAGGTGATGGTTTTAGGTGAACGTTATTATTTGCCAGCGTTTTTTTTTCTATCTGGATAAATCTCGTGTTATTATAGAGATTTTTGTAATCGTTTTTGAGCACCCAGATATTTCATATTTCTGTTTAGCATTTTTGAATTAGCGTAGGCACCATCGCTCTCTCATAATCTCCGGGCGAATTCGCATTGTCTTTGTAGTATACAGAAGATAACAGTTATATTTGTTTAAGCATACAGGTTTAATGTGAATTTTCCCGACAAACTATGTCATATTATTCTGTATAAAAGTATGAGACGAAAGTTTATTTTTAAGGGAAATAACATCTCGTATAAAATGCATTTACGTTCACTTGACTTTTTTGGTCATTGCCTACCATAAGAACACCGGTATTGTATTTTATGTTGCACAAGAATTTCTTCGAAAAACGGTTCAGTTGAGATACTCAGACAAGTTTAATTTTTTGTTTACTGCACCAAGACATATTATAAAATCTCATACAGTTTAGTGTAAAAAATATTCAAAGGAAGGAGGGGGCAGCATCCGTTTTTCTCATGGATAATCTAATCAATCGATTTTTAAGTGGTGTAAGACCTTCATGCAAATCACTAGTAATTGATTCGTGGATCAATTTTAAATTATATTCTTGAGAGACCATAACTTCCTTACTATTAATTTAAGGAACGGTTGTCCTTACATGCTTCGTATGTTTTCTTAAAGAATAACCTGCCGGAGTTTGACGGTCGTATTTCCGCTCAACCTGTGTATGTTTATTCCTTATAAAATTGTACATTGTTCGATGGATCTGGGACAATTTAACCCCTAAGGACCCCACCTGAAAATACTAGTAGGTCGGCATTTATACAGCTCTCAATTTTGCTCAAAAAAGGTACGTTTGTGTTTTATTAACGGCATTTTTGTGATCGTTATTTTCCTCAGCTAATTGTTTATATATGTTCAAATTATAATATTCTGTTCAATATTTGACAATTTTGAGGTTATGTAGTGATAACCAGGCAGTTCAGTAGCCTTCAATAATTAGCAGTTGCATTTCGAGAATAACACAAGATTAGCTACTTGCAGAGGACAGGGCCGCCTAACACTAAAGTACAAAGAAATGATAGAGAAACGCGACCCATAATACCTCTGCTTTCCGTGAGTGCCGCCGAGTTCCGTCGCGGCGCCCGTGGTGGAGGGAAGCGTCGAGGGTGTGCGTGTGTGTGGGGAGGGGGAGGGGCAGGGGCAGGAGTTACGACCCTTAGTGTGCTCCTTGAATATTCATCAGGGATAACGCCGCCGGCAATAGTTGGCGGGATTTAATTACCTTCCCCACCCCCTCCCTCCTACAAGCAGCCTCCCAGGCCGGGCCAAAGGCGACTAGCATTGTGCTCGTCGCATTGTACACCGGCGGAGATTTAGTGCGTCGCGCGTAACCAACACTTTAAAACTGTTGTGTTGCCGCGGGCGAAGAAACTGCTAGGTGGTAAGGAAATACAGGCTGGCAGGTAATTCGCTGATCCGGACTCCATCACGTGATTCTATGGTGAAAACTAAGTGGAAAGAACTCTCTGGAAAGATGTCTTATAGTAACAGATGTGCCGTAGAGTTCAAATCACAGTGTGAAATGTTGGTCCTTCGTTAATGACAACCCCGTAGCGTCGTTGGTTGCGCGCCGACCGTAAAGGAGCCTTCTGTTTTGCACGTCATAGGTTCAGAAGAGAGGAGCTACAAAGGCGACCTTGAAACGGGCATAAATGCCGCATCGCCACAACGAACCAAGCCAAGCTCTGAACTAGCGTGCAAGATTCTCGCCGATACATTTTTTTATATGAGACTCAAAGCGGTGGCCGTATAATTTTATTAGTCTGTAGCAAAGTTCAGTTAACGATTCTATCTGAGTTTCCCAAACATTCGGTTAGTACACTTTGAAGTACGACAGTCTGAATAGACTTTTTTTTTTATACAACCAAACAGTGTTTTAACTAGCATGGCGTTTTAACGGGAAACATTCTGCCCTTGTCCGAAGAGTGTCTTCTTTTCGTATATTGGCACACTTCGTTCATGTTGAATAGTTACGTAAAAAGCGTATTTCCAACACCACACCACATAATAAATAATTATTTATTCTGTGGCGGCACTCTTAAGTGCGAGTTCGAATCCTAGGAGAATAGGTGTTTGTGTTCACCATCCGCTTCTGTAATTTATAACGTCTTTACGAACAGAGATAACTAAATCCTTTTTAATGATCTCTGGTTACGAACTGCACTACATGCATCTTTGTCTTAAGACATTTTACTAAAGAGTATTTTGTGCTTAGTTTTCGTAATAGAATAGCGCGATAAGTCCGTATCTCCACCAGAGTTTAGGTTACAAGTGGGGATAGCCTACTGTCTAAATTTCCACAACTATTCACGTTCAAAGCATAACAACCGTATACACACGTTATTTTGAAACTTCAAGTGTACTTAATAATTGTAAACAGTTGCAATCCTCTTCAGGTCAAATATAATGCTGATAAAGACCGCATATTTAGCCAATATGTTCGATAAGAAATTTGATTCCGATCTCGGGCATGTGTATTATTTTCATGTCACCTTACAGCCTGTGTAAGGGCCGATTGCACAGTCATATTGAGTAAAGTCTTAAGGCCTCTCTGAGTGAACTGTGAGAAATTTTCATTGCAGAGACGAAAAGAAGAACTGAGAATTTCTTAAGGTGTCGTCAGGTTTTCCTTAAGATTTTCTCAAGCTGCGAATTAATCATGGCGGCCTTAAATAGAGATTAGAATGCCACATGGGGGAGAATAGTATTCTTATTTTAAATTTATTGGGAATGTTTTAGAGGAAGAACATAACCATTGTGTTAATGAAAGACTGCACTGGTGTCTACAACATAATTAATATTTGTTTACATGTTTGCATGAAAGCGATGTCTTATTTTTTAATGTCACTTTTGCTTTAAACAAATACTAAGCTACCATTTTATCTGTAACGACGTATTTTTTGTCATTTATATTTTCCATATTTTGTGCTTTAGAACATGCGAAACACTAAATATGAATTATCAAATCGCTGTCATGTAAGTTTTGTGCATAATAAATGTAAAATATTTGACGAATTAGCTGCATTCGCAAGTCGATGCGTAAAGAGAAATTATTTTCTCGAATTTTGTGGTAACACATCACCTTAATTCAGATATCTCAATTTCCTGACTGTGCAACGCAAACGAAAAATTCTGAGATTTCACTCAAGTTCTCTTTAGTTTCATATTTACCTCAAGATTTACCTCACTTGACTCTGCCCTGAGTGTCCGGGCCGCTGACGTAGTGCGCTGCAGTGTGCTCGATTAAGTCCATCTGCCACACACCAGACATATTATTAGGGCCACGATTTTGTCGCGAAAACATTTTTGCCCCATTTTGTTTTAATGTCTCTCTTACACATCGGCAGCTCTGCTTCATGGTTATTGGCAGCGTATATTTGTTCAGACACGTATCACACTTGCCAAGACAAGTGAGAGTAAAATAATCCAATAACAGACGATGTAGCAGAGCTGCAGATGCGCACATAACATATTGAAACCAAATGTTGCAAAAATATTTCCGCCATAAAATAGTGGCTGTACTTATTGAACTCTAGCCAACTTATTTCGCTTACGGTCTGCGCGTTCTCATTAGGTACGAGCTGTTCACGCGAGTGTGTCATTTCTAAACTGAAATGTTGCCTCTGTATGTTGATGTTATCGTAGAAATTGTCTGATGACTAGAAAATTCACTGAAGTTAGTTTGCAATGTGAAATGCAGATATTTGCGATTTTAGTTAATCATGATATAAAATAATACTGACGAACCGTGTTTCTTTGACATGAATACGATAGTGCAACATCATATCTGATGACTCTGTCACATTTTACTGAACGAAAACAGAGTGATTGTAGGTGACAAATCTTGGCCCGTGACTTCGATTACATTTTCTACTTGATTGACCAATTCGAGCGATACTTTATCCACGGGGTATTTCTTAATGAAAACTATAAACGTACATAGGGGGTTTTTATTTCATTTTAAAACAGTGAAGATGGTGTAAGTATGTATTATTTTTACCAAGTTTTTTAAAATACAAGAACTTCTTCATGAATGGTTTCATAACTATTATTGAAATACCTCATGATATTATTTTGCGGTATCTTATTGGTGTAACTGATTTTTATTTAGCGTACGAACCCAAATAAGTAGTTTTTATATTGTGCTAAAGCTACACAATTTTTGTATAGCGAAAATGTCACCACAGGTCTTATCTGCAAGTCGGGCCTGTAGTCAGTACAAATATAAAATATCATAGGCATACACTAAAGAAAGAATTTTGTCGTTCATACATGCGATATCCTAAGGTTATTTTTTATCACCCGTATAACATCTTGCGCCGAGTTCCATACAAACGTTTACAAAATACGAGTAGACTAACAATGAATTGTTTTTATTTTGTCAGCATTCAGAAGGATAAAAAACACGCCCTTATTGGTATTTAAAGATGGTGAAATTTCGCGAATTCAATGACCTGCATGTTAGAATCAAATATCCATATGCATACTCAAGTCCCGTACCATTTGTCCACTAGCTGCTACTTAGTGGAACAACAGACTATGAACGAATAGGCAGGGCTTGAGTATGCATAGTATATTTGATTGTAACATGCAGGTCATTGAATTCGGGAAATTTCACCATCTCTATAAGGTGATAGTTAAACTCCGCCCCCTCTCCAGCATATATGATTGTGTGTGTGTGTGAAACTATTGAATGTCGTGATTCCAAACTTATTTTACAGGGAAGAAGTCAGTTTCGTCGTTCACTACATAGCAGCATACATCCATACATTCGTATTTCGTATGTCGTGAGACACCCCACGCTCCACCTCCTAACCCTTGTCGGTGAGTGTTGTGTTCTTAAGAGGGCGTGGTAATAAATAAGTGCTGAGTTATACAATTGAGATCTACACTTTTTGAAAGTCAATATAGAAAAACTGCAAAACAACTATCTTTGATAATTATGTTTGCAAACTTTATGAGCAAACATTTACACAGAATGATGAACTTGTAAAGCGTGATATCTTACGCCGCAATTATATGTACGAGATTTCGGCGACAGAGATTGTTCTTCAGATATGCGTTACTCTAAAAAAATTTTTTCTCAGTAAGTTGGCTAAAATTATTGTATAGGAGTTTTGCGAATTGGCTTCGAGAAACCTACAACTGATGCTTTAATCGCTGAATTATATAGCAAGCACTGGTGAGTGTGAAATTGTCACGGGAGGGGGGTAACGTGTGCTAGCGTGTGCAACCTCCGAGTTGACCTACATTGTATCGTTGTCGCGTTGCTGGCAGACTGGCGACATTTTCTTCCCTATTTTACACAGCGCAGCCTGGTGAAGTTTTGTAGGTCGCGTGCCTGGCTTCCCGACTTTTTTTTTTTTTTTTTTGCGTGGACGCGCAATGAAAAGACGAGGTCCTGGAATGCTCCCAGCAGCCTTGCCTCTCCGCCGCCGCTGCATTTTGTCTCATTATTTTGGTGATCCTCGCATCGCGGTAGACGGACATTAAAGCGAGCAGTGGGTTACAAAACTAGGTCTCGGAAGGACTGTCCCGGAAGGGTTGGTTAGAGGAAGCCTGTCTCCGGCCTGTCGCGCTTCGCATTGCTCTAGTTTGTCACGTTGATATTTTTCTGTCTGAGTTTGTATGATTACTACGGAGCTCGTCAGTCTAGACGATCTAAATAAAATTATGGCATACGGTACAGATACTTACATTATTCTGGTATACGATAATAGTTTCAATTTTCTGTATTTATCCGATATTACTCGAGGTAATTTTGTAGCCTATACAGCATAAAAATTATTAAAACGTTTTAGCGCAAATATTTTGTATACTACGCATGGTAACACTGCGCCAGACGTCGTCCGATCAAACGTTACCATCTTGTATTGCATGTGTGTGGTTTCGATGCTTAGGTATGTGTTTGTATCTACACGATTACATGGAAAATAATTTAATTAGCAATAAGCGTGACAGAAACATGGAATATAATTACATTTGTAAAAAGGCTGTTTGCGGGTGTTTCTTTCACTGTTTTTTAACCTCCGTAAAAAAAAAAAAGAGGTGTTATAAGTTTGCGGCTATATCAGTCGGTGTGTGTGTATGTGTGCGTTGGTGTGTGGGCGTGTGCGTGTGTGTAGCATCGTAACTACGAAACGAATTGACCTATTTTCATTGCTTCATGTTTTAATTGAAAGATAGTTTCATCAGGAGGGTTTTTAACTGTATTTCATGACCAACTGTTTAAAAGTTATGAGCTCTTTTCCGAGGTGATGTGAGAATTCCATTTAATTTATTGTGATTTTCCTCGCTGCTCCTTAGGTTACACGGTATATAAACGCTTTTTCCTTGCTGTGTACGCCGTTTCTTTTTTCGGTATTTTTTAAAATTCATTCTTGAATGTTGGTATATTTTTGTAAATCTGATGGTCCTGCAATTATATGGTGACATAGACGTGATGCTGCGCCCAAGCGCTTAGTGTATGTAATTCATGTGGATCTGTAAATTTCGCGTGATTTTCAGACAACAGACTAGATTCCAACCTGTTGTTCGTTAGCTCTACGTCTGCCATTGGCCTTACATTGCCGTGGATTGTAGCCGGGAACATTTTGAGCCAATAATTCTTAGTTATTCGGTAGACTGAACAGTCGCATGCGAATCAGTCAAGTACACGTAAAATAAAGAGTAGATAGCAGTGAAGTCACAGTGTGTGCTCGAGTGTGTACACAGCAGTAGATTCTAGTCGCAGATTTGTTATGTTTCTAGTAGATCATAAAAACTATTAAATAATCATAGGAAAATCATACACACAAATATTAAAAGATTGATAATTGATTCATAATTAATATTTATATTAATAATAAATATTTATATTAGTATTATAATTAATATTGTTGGGCACAAAACTTCATGTTTATTAATACTCTGATGTTCTTATTGTAAAAATTGTGAGTTAAAATATTAGTGCGTTAATATTAATACTTGTATATTAAAATATTAATAGGTTATATATAGATAGGAAATTTCGTGAAAAGATTGTTGCAGCCATGAAGTTGAGCTGCAGGTGTGCACGTAAGGCACTGAAACAAAGTGGGGCAAACATCTTTTCACCAAAAATTCCCGTCCCTAGTCATATTAGACAAAACGACGTCAGTCCTTTGTTAAAAATATATAAGTAGTATGAGTTTATATAATTTTATGTTAACGATAATTGTAGAAGTATTCAAGTTTAAGACCTTGCTCGTTAGTTTTGCAGCGGTTTCGAAAATATTTTTTTAACGCAAATTAGTGCCCTACATTGAAAGTTCATTCTTAATGTTTTAACACCTATATATCATCGCTTGTATCTACATTTTTCTGTTGTAATACACCAACGGATTTTTAGATTTTTGCCCCTGAAATATCATATATTTTGTTGTCAAAATAAGCCAAAATGAAGCAAAATGATCTTTTGCTAACAAACGGTACATTAAGAAAAAAAAACCTCTGCCAAAATTGTGTATCATATGACAATCTCAATTTTTTTCAAAGCATTTTGCTAAAAAAATATTATAGTTATTTGCAATTGTTTGAAAAAAATGGAAGACCTTGGCCTTAAAAGCTACAAATAACACTTAAATTATAAATTTAAACCCCCTTCCCCCTACACACACATTAAATGTACTCGTGAAAATTAAAAAAAAAATATATTTATTATTATTATTATTGGCCATTGAGTGCATCAGTAATTATTTCTAATTTTTGACACTTAAATACATTGGGGGACGGCTAAGTAAACAAGATAGGTAGGATTTGAAACGGATTAGAACAGAACTGACGTATCAATCCAAAATCTGAATTTAAATGTAGCCTAATTTCATTTTTGGGCTTATCTTTTGGAATTGTCACATGTGTACAATTAACGTAAATACATTTTTAAGTTACTTTTTCTGTTTCAAGTTTGCTAATTTTAACTACACGTTAACTTTCAGGTATGGTGAAATATGTGAACCCGATTTCTTACTAATGCCGCTGTGTTTGTATTGTCATGATTCGCAAAGATAGAAACAAAACTACCCAGCATAATAAAAGTTTTAATGGCGGTATGCAACGAACAATTCGTAATTTTACCAATCGTACCAAACACTGTTCAAACACATTACATTAATACTAATGCCCCACAAATAAAATATATTTCAGTTGCGTAGTTTAAGTACAAGTGCACATCAAAGTTGTTTTCGCTATTTACCTGAAGTAACAGCTATTCATACAATACGAATGAAATAATTTGGAGTGAAAGTAAATGTATTGAGTTATATAATATAACCTTTATTATTTCACATAAAAATTGTTTTAAAAAATAGAGGTACTCTAAAATATGCAAAAAATTGGGTGCAGTTTTTAAAATACGAACCAAATTTTAGTTATGCTACTTTCAGTATTTTGTGTTGTTGGATCCGGTAGTAGTTAAAAAAAACTAGAAAACTGCTGACATCTTTCATATATCTGTGTCTACACCTGTATTTACCCTTTTTCTGTTATTTATTTGTGGCTGTTCGCTAGTATTTATTTTTTATATGTTACTGTACACTTAGTAATAAATTATTATATATGTTGGGGTATTTTTGTAATTCTTAGTTCTATACTCACCCTCTAAACCTTCCAGGAAAATTCATTTTAATTTATGTATTTCATACGTCCATTACGAGTCCCAGACTTAAGCGCTCTCAGTCTCTCACTCGCAAGTTTTCAAATTAAAAACATTGACGCAACAAAAACGCGAGCATATATCGCCGCTGACAGGCGATCCCAGCGAACCAAGCCTTCGTACATAACTGTCATAAAACGTTGCAATTTAGCGAGGGAACGTCGGGGCCGACGGTGACGTATATGCCAACTGCTCCGATGAGTTGAATGGGGCGTGGCGTTTGCTGGTGGTTTTGCTGGCAGGGCCTGGGGGTGCCAGGGGGCAGCTAACGGTGTATTGTTTTTAGGCGGGGCGTGTTTCGTCGGACTGCCGACAGGGTACGCTCGTGTCGGGACGTGGGAGTGACGCCGCGTCCATTGTCGGCGCCGGCGCTGCAGCTGATGGGGCCTTTGTGGTCCTCGCCCCACCCTAACCCTCCCCACCAGTGCTTGACGAACGCCTAATGAAAAGTCACGGCTGGCGCGCGCCGAAATGGTGGAAAACGCTGCTTTTTTTTTTTCCTCTCCCCCTCTCCCCTGCCACAACGTGATGGCGCACGCTGCTCGCGAATTGCACGCGCGGTAGTCCGAACAGCGCCCGTGTGATATTTTTTTCCCCTTCCCGCCGAAAGTGGAACAAAAAAAAGAGCTTCCACCTCCCTACGCGTCCGCCTATTTTGTTTTGCAGTGTGCACGATGCGTGCAGACGCGGCGTGGGCATTTCAATGCTTTCTACCCGTCACTGATGACTGATGCGTGCCAGACTGGTAGAAGGGTGCGTGTTCATCTCGCTTGTAACTGCAGGGAGTATCTCTGTACGAGCAATGTGCAGGCGACCATACTTTCAAATATTGCCCGGCGGGAGGGAGGATTGTGCAGAAACCTGAAAATATTTAACAATTATTCTGTTTCCAGTTCTGAGTATTTCCGTCTACTCTAAGTTCCGCAAATTTCTGATGTTTCGATTTAAGGCAGTACAACATGTCTCAAAACATTAACACCAAAATTTGATTTGTCAAGAAGGCGAAAAGAGACAACCAACGAAGTGCTACGGAAAAGCCAGTGAACGACATGTATTCAACATGAAATAATTTCGCCACAAAAATGTTCAATAATATTGAAGGTGTGTGGTAAGTGGCGAAAAGAAACACGTTCCAACTATCAGTAAATTGGTATTACAGATAAAGCGGGCCCCTTAAGGGTACTGCCTGCTGTGAGGCTCTGGCGCGTGCAAGGATAAGGACACACGCGTTAACTGTACTCGGTGAGGTTTTAGTCATATTTCAAGGTATGGCTTGCGGACAGACATTATTATCTGCGTTGATATGAGGAAAATATTGCTACAGGAATTAAAATGGGGATAAAAATGTAAGAGTTAATAATTACAAAATGTTTTTCGTGTATGAAAATACTTAAAGAGGCCTCCATACATGCGCTTGTCACGAGTTGCAGCGATTTACGACTGTTGCTTTTTTGACGACACTACTTAACGTTCATTACATTTGAATATCAATGAAAACGATATTTCTAGCAATGACCATGTGAATGGACGGCTTGACCAGTAGTATTTGCGCACTGAATCATGGGTAGTAACAGCTGATTTTGCACAAACGGCGTCGGAAAACGTATATGATTATATGGTTAGACGAGTTTAATTTTATTAATTAACACTTTTAATACAATCGGAGTCGAAAAATTACTGTTTTTTAGTATACGGCAACTGCAGACGTTTTTGAAATACGTATGACATAGATCAGATTGAATAATAAACAACGATGGAGCTAAATCAATTGTGTCACTGTTAACAAGAGACGATAATTTGGCTGCATATTTCTTATGATAAACACACACAATTATTATTATACCAGGCAGTATTTCCAGTAGGTTAAGGTTGACAGTTATTTTCTTCTGTAATAAGCGCAACAAATCAATAGAAACATTGTCTAAAAATGAGTAGGCCTACAATGAACCTTCTCCCGTCAGACCATCTCAATGCAAGTTTCCATAAGAAATTATTAATTAATGTCGTAACAAATTGTTGACGTACAAACCACTTCCTTAAAATAAACGAAATACCCGGCAATTAAGGTTGGTGTTTGTACGCTACAAAAAAAATTAAGTATGCCTATATGCATATGGTGCATGGTTAACAGTATATACAGGGTGGACCAGAATTCATGTGCCAAAGTCCGGGAGGGGATTCGTTATGGAAAATAAGGTGGGGTATATAAACCAACACTATTCTGTGGTAAATATTAAGGGAGCTACGCCACGTTGAAAAAAATAATTTTTAAAACATTTTTCGAAAAATACTAGAAAATATAAGAGATAGAGCCACCAAAATTGGCATAG
>PNEQ01063761.1:0-14776 GCA_003012365.1 Medauroidea extradentata | reverse complement strand
GTAATGCCAGACAGTGTCACTTTTTTTTCAAGTTTACATTTTAGTTTCAAAATGTTTTAATATAATTTTTATATATGCTGAATTTGCAGAAAATTAACCAAATTTGCGAGTAAAACAACAACATTTGTATTATAGTGATATTCCAAAGAGTTCTTGACAATCAAAGCTTAAGTGTTCGGCAATACCCCGGTCTCCCCTAACACTTGAAATACTCTCATTTTGTTGTTAAAATTATTACGGAAATGTAGCGTTAATAAACGAAAATTGTGTCCGTAAACATTTAAAAAAGCAAACGTTTACAGTAAACATATTTTATGGAAGTCTGCGGGTACTTGCTAAAAAAAACTGTGCAAATTTATTTATTACCAATGCATTAATATTACTGATATATTAAAAATAACATTACCGATAAATCTGCACATCTTTAGAAACACACAGAAACGTAAAAAAGTTCAGTTCCGTATGATGAAACGGTTTTCGGAAACTTCCGTTTCTGTAAGAAAGTAGTTTCCGTAAATGTACGGAGGTCTGAGACAAATTTTTCGGGAATTCCGTAAATCCACGGAGAAAAATTTTCACAGTGTACATATGTACTCTCTCAGATACATTGATAATTAAATAACATTACGTTAGAGTAACTCATTAACATTATAAATATATTTATTAATAATTATAATATGAAACTATTTCAATGATGAGGCATTGTAAAGTTTTTGAAATGTTTCTGAAACATAACTGAAACATTGTGTGCTCTATGGAGTAATAAATTTTTAAAAAATTAAAAATGGTAAGAAAATACAATACATTCAAAACCACCAAACCCAACAATGTACAAATGTCACCTGCTATCAAACGAAGTTGTATTGCATACTTTTAAATACAATATTAGACAATGTACCTAAATCTCATTTATTTATATTAATTTACGGCTCATAAACACTACTTATCCAAGAATACGTCGCATCGTACATCACTCAAGGCATACCTGACGCATGCGTTTAAAAAATGTTTTGTACAACATGAAATATGCATGACTCCTTGGTGTAACATTTGAAACTGGAAAGTTTCGATAAAATATAGATGCAAGGTTCAAATTTCCATCTGTACATCAATGCTTTGATAACTAGTTTTAGTACCTATATTTTCCTATCAAAGTACATACACGACGACTTACCTGTACTTAAGAGTCTTCTCACAAATAATACAATTTTCACGCATTTTGCAACAAGCTCTCTCTCGTACCGCACGTCTTTACACTACGAATACTCCAGCGCACAGTTTGTTTGCATTGTTGCATGTGGCGCAGCCTTATACTAGTGGCCGATGCAGTCACCATCTAGATAATACGTGAACTATGTACAGAAGTGGTTACAACGCCACTGACTAACCCAGCGTAAGACGTCGCCACCATTTCTTTCTTGTAGTACATTTCTGGTACGTTTGCAAATTCCGAAATGTTGTGTATTGGCATGTAAATAATATTTAACAAAGGGAGTACGTGCATATGTGAGCACTCTGACATGAACGTGAAACTTTTAACTTAGTGTATTGTCAGTATGAACAAAGGTAAATTAGTTTGGAAAGCATATTATACTATTTTCAAACCGTTTTAGGGGAAAACCATCAGATATACGAAAAATTGTCTTACTTTAATTTTTGTTGTAGATTTAATTGTCTTCAATTTTTACTAAACGCCTTAATTTTATTAAATTCAATATTAGCTACGTTACACTGCAAAAAGTTATATCTTCTAATTTTTTGTTAAACTGTGTTTCTTGACGGTATGTAATCGAAGGTTTCAAATTTCTTGTACCTTTCACGTCAACCTCTAAGTTTACGAAAATCTGTAAACCGTGTCGTACTCGTGTTTCGATCTTCTTCGATCTCTTCAGGTAAGGGTAGGTTGCAGATTCCAGCAACCACCTTACGACACGGTTTACAGATTTTCGTAAACTTAGAGGTTGACGTGAAAGGTACAAGAAATTTGAAACCTTCTTCTAATTTTTTTACAGTGTAGCGCAGCCAGCACAGCTCGGATCCAATATGACTTTTGATATATTATTCCTTGCCTCAAGAGGATCATCTGTACCAAAAATCATCTCTCTACGATTTTTTTCCAAAGTTACGACAATTTTTATTCTAAATTGCCTGGCCTAACTGTTCTCAAAAGTTAGGGTCTGAGGTCACAATAAATGCTATTTTAATCATTATTCTAAACATGCTTATATTTAAAACTGCTCAGTTTATTGCGAACCACCCATAAAAACATGTCGACTTCAATGGCTTGAAGGTTACATCTATTACAGGTCTTAGGGACTGCCCGCGATTCACAGACGTTTTATGTGTCGCTGTAAGCATGGGTGTACATAGGAATAGTTTTCAGAGGGGGTTTCGAAGTCTTTATAGTTTAGAAATGTTTCATTGTTTTCTTTGTTTGACTTCTCTGAATGCGATATTACGTATTTATTTTTTATTGTGTTCTTCTGACATACACATGTTACCTTACGCAACACGAAATATAAAACTTTGTTGCAGAAACTGATATTTCGGAGGGGGTTCCAACCCCCCCCCCCTTTTTCTTTCAACCGTCTGGGTACGCCCATGGTTGTAACCCAATTGTGATTGGCCCAGTCAAATTACAAACTTCTCACAGAAACACGCAGCCAGTATGAAACCTAGTAGGCCTACATAATGTGCTCAAATCTTTTCGCGAAATTCAGGCATCTGCCGCTGAACTTCTATTAAGTGTACGAGAAAGTACAATGCGGTAACATCACCATATTTCAATAAATACGTTATTATTATAATAATTGCTATAAGCAATAAGCGTCCTCCAAGGTGTCAAAGAAATTTCCAGCCAATGACAGAGGTCGTACAAACATAAAATAGCTTGGAACTTAATCCGCTGAAAAAAAAAATGCTAATCTCGAAGATTCCGGGCACGATTCGTAGTTCATATCATGAGCACTAACTTCTTCCCCAAGAGACTCCTGTAGTAGGCTAACGTCACCTTTCAAGTCTTACCGATAATTCGTTAAGGTATTATGTATTAGTAATCACAAGTAAAACGTAATGAGGCTACTCACAAGCTAGCTGCGACGATTATACTGCTCACATTATGCGACGCCAGCTGCCAACACACAATGACGAGTTACGCTGCTACGTATTTAAAGCAGTGCTGTGTTTGTCGGCGACACCGCAGAATTTAACTAGCCCAATTCGAAAATAGGATATGAGGTCAGTCGGAAGTAGAGTTGTCTGGCTGTTGCTGCGTCGAGAGCCAATAAAAATAGCGATAAACCATTCACGATAAATTCCAAACCCTACAGCGCTGCTTGCTATGCTCTGGTCCTAGTGTGTGCCACAATCCTTGTTATATACCGGTTGTGTGTGGTGAGTGTTTGCTAGGTACACGGAAGTGAGGACTTCTTAATTCTTTGAAGAACTAGAGGAAAAAAATACAGAATATTTTTTAATCGGCAGTAATGACCGCATGTATACTTTCCAAATTTTAATTAGCTATCTCAGCGCATTGCAAGCGTAATTGACATCCATATACCCCAAGTGCAACTAAGCCGGAGTGGGGCTAGCGATGAATTTTTTGAGGGGGGCAGAAGACGAATTACATATACTGCTCGTACTGATTGCACTTACATTGTTGAGGAAAAAGTTACACAAATTAAATACAGCTTGAGTGGAATAAACATTGTGAATATTTTTTTTTTTTTAGAAGTGATGCAATTACCTCTACCTCTATCCTTTCTTAGTTCCAATCCTAAAGTTGAAGATACATTTCTCACAATTTTATCTGGCGGGGCTGAACGTCTCGTCGGAAACGAGGTCATTAGTCACGTAATCCAGTGGCTCAGGAAAATGTCATTCGTATTTCGGAAATCTAAGAAAAGTGAAAATCATAATGGTCGGACCGAAAATCGATTTAAGGTTCTCCCTAATCAAATCCAGTGTGTACAATTGCGCAGCTTCGGACGTTCTGCTACATCTGATTTTATTTATTCACTTTTCGCCATAAAATTAATTTATTAACATTGTTTAAAAAATCTCCACTGTGCTTGTTAATTATTTAACCAGCAGGAGCCTGGAGCAAATAAGTAATATTGCGGGTGATTACAGTGTTGGTTTAGCAACAGTAATAATATAACTCAACGTTATTAAAATACACGAAGCTATGCCCGCCATTTATACCCAATGCCTCTAACACAACTGAAACTCTACATTGCAAATAGTAAGATTATATTAATACAAGTTGTAGGACGCTGTTCCATCTTAAGAGTGGTTTCATCACGTTGGAGCAACTGCCCGAAGAGGAATGTTCACTGAAGTGTTCAGAGCTAGAGGTTGGAAAGTAGGAAGCCGTTCTACATAGATACAGGCATCCTGAAATAGCATTCTATTCTCCGTTCACTCTAAGTTGAGTTTTAGGATAAACAAAGCAAATTATAAACAAACATGTTCATTGGCTGCCGACCGTCGTGCACCGTGATCTTGCGTAAGAAATAGTTCTTTGTTATCTGTCGTGTACATATAAATTTACTACTCCATAACTTAATAAGAGAGTTTTATTAACAAATATCTAAAATATACAGACGTTGCAAACACAATCTACGACTCTATATGTTTATTACTGTAATTATGGTTAGCGGACGACACGTCCGTACAGTTGATTTCACGAGTTATTTAACGACTGACGTACTGTTAAACGTACGAGTTTCTTGGTACACTTGCCAGTATTTAGAGATGTACGATACTATGAAAATACCAAAAGTTTAGTTCAGTAATAATAACCACGGTAAAAATAAGTCAGAAATATCACAATCAGATGTGTTATATTTTTTTAAAAGTATTTTTGGACATTAACGCGTCAATGTTGTGGCTACTGCGTTTCTCCGCGTATCCATTTTCCGTTCCAGTTCGTCCGAACCAAAATTCCTTCATCAATTCGTTCCGTTCCCGCGTCTGCCTTGTATCGTCTTTGACCTATGTTTACATCGCATGCTGGTTAGGTTATGTGACGCTGGACGTGAACAGTGAAAATGTGTTGCATGGTTTTCGAAACGTGGATTGTCTTCATTACTAAACAAACTGCGGTGATGTTTATTAGGCAAGAATAAAAATCTCGCATAACATTCTTTACAATAAAAAAAAAATAACGAATATGTGTCGTGAATTATCGACGGAGTGTTTGGTGATTTATAAAATGTAATTTTTCCAAAACGAAGTACAAAATTATCCAGGAGGGCTTTAACGTAAGTTCAATCACATTTTGTTGAAAACTTTTTTCTGCATGTAGTACCAAATTTTCGTTACGGTAGTACCAGAATATTTGAATACGATCGTTAGTCATGGCTTGATAATTACAATTAAATTTTGAAATATACTGTAATTCAACACGATGTCAATATTTTTATCAAGTTTTTATGTAATTTTTGTTTCCGTATGTCGATAAAACGTACGAAATTTTCACGCAGTACTGTTTTAATATATAGGACGTTGTTGTTTCCTATGATGCCGACTGTACACAGTTTTGTCGGTTGGAAATAGTACGTCGGCGCGCTGCACAAATTGAGCCAATTAGAAGCTAGCAAAGTGCAATAATATTACGTTATTTGTTTACTTCAGGACTCAACTTAGAGTGAACGGAGACTAGTACTCATAACACGCCAGAGTCGGGAATAATTTACACAGGGCAACGCAAACCGCTACTGTTACATTTCTTAAATAATCCATTTGACGTATAATACATATCGCTCCAGCAATTCTGGAGGCAAAATAACCTATACAACGTAAATGGTGATACGTACGCGGTCCGGAAAAAATAGTACCAAGCACCAAGTGTATTTTATACTTTCATTTTATATTGTGAGACACAGTCTGCAGAAAAATTTTGTTGACAAGTGGTGACTCATTTGAATCTGCACGTGTGTGACTGTGTATACACACAAATGTATTATACTAATGGCAGGCTAATGTAATGCACTGTATATTTCACAAATACTACTAATGCAACGTTAACAACATTATTGTAGTTTGGGGCACCACGTACAGGACTCTTGACTACCTGCAAAATTAAACACGGAATTGTTCCTTGATTATGCGTGGTAAAGTTCAACATCAGTCCTAACGTACAAAATAATGCATGCTACTGATACAAGCCTGCCTCATATGTATATATCCCTTTATGCGCATCTTCATTTACCACTATGTCACGTCACACGCTGTATACTTAGCACAACGAAAGAGATGCATACGCTAAGTCTGCTTACATTTTCAACAAAATAAGTACCGTCAACCACCAGACGTGTAAAGTGTTGTTACCATCAGATTTTCTTTTTTACGGTGTATTTCATTTTAATTTTTACATAGAAAAGACTGCTGTTTGGAAAAGTTATTGCACGTATGACCTATATTGACTGAGACTATATACTTTCGTTTGCAGTTTCCCGTCAGTCCCCATTCCACTGTTTCAAATAATGCAATATGTAGTTAGCAGCGAATATGTTTATGTAAGAGAATAAGCACGAATTGATAAAGTCAAATTTTTCTTGGGGACGATATGGATAATAAACATATTTGGTAAATGCCCTTCACATATTGAACTGCAAATTGTTACGATCTCGGACCCACCAACCAATATATCTTATATTTGAGGGTTTCAACATCGTTACGTCCGGATTTCATGCATCAGTAAACCTAGCTCTACGTTGCAGTATTATCAGTCAGAAACTACATACATTAAAGTTTTAAACGCTAAACTGCTGTAAATTCCTATAAACGTAAAAACACAGCCGTATGAGAAAGGACATGAAAATTATACGTATAAATACTTTAATCAAATAAAACATTTTTATTATGTAGGCTATAGAAACTACACATTTACAAATACTGTATGTGAAGTGTGCGGTTTGACGAATTCAAGCATGGTTTCGTCAAAACATGCGCATAACTTCCCGCGTACCTTGTAAACATAAGTTCAAGGAAGGTTAAAACGAAACGAGTAGTAATGATAAGATACGCAACAAAGTTCGTGAAATGAAAAACCTTCATTGGTGTAGGCGTAGCAGTTAGCACACTGAGCCACTGGTGCAAGTTGTTCCTACTCTCGCGTTAATTTTCAAATATTTAATTGGGTCCTGTGCAACATGTACGGTAACAATAAGAACAAAACTGGTACAAATGCGCTCAAATTTTCTTACTTGATTACGAATCTCATTTAACTTTGCGAGGTATATTTCCATACTTGTAAATGAATTTTCACATAAATTAAAAGGCAATTTCCGCAATATTCGTAACATTCTTTTAGATTATGTCTCTTAAATACTCGTGTAATATACTACACAAGTTAGTTAATTTTCCCCTTACATGTACTTACGCGTAATTTCCTTCCCTTACACGTAAGGGCCGATCAAGGTGGCGCAACGGTAACACGTTGTACTCATAATCGGGAAGACCCGGGTTCGATTCTCGACTCTGGCCATCCTGATTTGGGCTTCCCACGGTATCCCGAAATCTCTCCAGGCGAATGTTCGGACGAAGGTTCCGTAATAAAAACCATAGACGATTCCTCTCTCAGTTCCAACCACAGTCAATTTTTCACCGTATCTAATGACCTCGCTGTCGACAAGACGTAAAACCCACTTACCGTTAGCCTCGTACGCACGGGCATCTTTCTTGTACAAGAAGGTGAACACCTTTATATTCACCTCGACTTGTAGAGGACTTGTGTATGGTGGCTAGTAGGGGGTAGAGAGCGTTATGTTTTCCGTGTTACTTCTTGTACAAGTCTAATGTAAAAATAAATCTATTCCTTTGTATGCGCAGTTTGTTTTTGGACTAAACTGATACATAGATTACGAAGACGAAATACTTTTGAAATAAATAGTGTCTGTACCATTTAAGCCATCAATATGTTCATGTTATAATTTATTTTTGGCACAGCTGCAATTAATATTGCGCAAACTACTCTAAATGTCTCAAATGCAGCTTTAACATCTGCATTCAACATATCACTGGTGTACACCTCGTGAACTGATCAATTAATTCGGTATGACGCTAGCTGGTGTTCCCTTCCTTGTACACCACTGAGGCTCACTTCCACGTACAAGGAAGATGCCCATGTTTACTAGACTTTGCCTTACATGCGAGGGCAATTTGTATCACAATTTTTCCAGTGTAATTAAAAACCACAGAAGTTTCGAGAAGATTCGCTGGCAGTGTCGTCAAGCCGGTCGTAGTTGTTTACACCACGAGCGATACCTGGTTAACCGGCGCGGCTGCCCGGATGTCCTCGCCTTGCTCCGTCCATGAATAATTGATAAGTCGTACTCTCCCTCCCAGTCGTGACTTGATGCGGATATGCTCCGTGTTTCGCGTGATGCTGCAGCAAGCAGTAGCGGGAGTCTCACATTTCCCTGCCTGCTGTAAGGATCATATGTTCACGCGTCAGATTGAATCTTTCGTTTTCTTTACTGAAAAAGAAACGTGTTAGCTTTCAGCACGGATCTATCACAATTTATTATCAGTGATTGGGGTATAGATTTCGTTAAATTTTTTAATGTTTAGGATTTTTTGTGTGTGAGGTTGGTATTTACGGCAGGAAAAGGAAGAAGTATTGAGAAACAAATATGACGCGCGCGAAGTTGGACTAACGCAACGGATGTGTTTCCTTGAGAAATAGTGTGATTCATCTTCCCCGAGAATCGTCAAGACAGTTTGGACAACTGACGACCGACTGTGGATGCTGGTCCTCCGAACAGTCCGGGCATAAAATATTTATACGCAGCACTGTCGTAATTAGATAGTATGGTTTATCGCGGGAAAACCTGACTGCTGGGTTTCTACATACGTTCAGCGTATGAAAATATTACTGGCATTCGATTGAACTTGGAGCTGTTACCCTATTTGACTGAGCCAATAAGAACGCCACTATTGTAATATGTGATGCCTAGCATTGGTCTGCAGAGAACTACATTGTGTCAGACGAATATCACCCAATCATACATGTTGCAACAAACTGCAGTGTTTTCATACCTATGTTGGCACAAAACATTTTCTCGATATTTCTAATGATGGCATATCGCGAAAATGTTTTGTGCCAACATACCCTTGAAAACACTGAAGTTTCTTGCAACATGATTGGTTAATATACGTCTGACACAACACAGCTGTCTGCAGACCAATAGCAGTCATCAAATATTTACAATAGTTAGGGCCATGAACATTTTGCGAAAATAATTTTTCCCCAGTTTGTTTCAGTGACATATCTCATTTGACTGGGCCAACCACAGCAAGGTTACTGCGACACCACACGTATGTTACTTGCAGGTAGAACCCCATGACACGTGGCAGTTAAAACATCCAATCACTGTATATGAATCAGAACTGTGCATGTGCACATAGAGCACTGAAACAAACTGCCATGGTCCTAACAACAGTGGTATTCTTATTGACTTAGTGAAATAAGGCAACAACTCCACGCACAAGAGAAAGCCAGTAATCTCCTGGTACGTTGAACGTGCGATAAATCATCATCTCTAGTCATAATCACTCGAAAACAGTTCATCAGATGATATATCTTAACTATACAATACGTAGAGAAAGTGGGAAATCTCAAGAATCTCTCGACTCGTGCCACCTTTTTTTTTTTTTTTTTTTTTTTTTTTTGTAAAACAATGTAGCGGGTTGCGCCGTGTATGATTGGAGGATGGTCATGCAGACGAATAACAAATATTCAGTATGTAGGGACCCCTATTTTTCGCGAAAATAATTTTGCCCCACTTTGTTTCGGTGCCTTACGTGCACATCTGCAGTTCTGCTTCGTGGTCAGTGAATGGATATTTTAACTCTCGCGAGCCTTAAGATTCTACCGGCAGACTAGTGTTGCAGGAACGTTATTGTAATTGCATCAGTCAAATGATATGGCTCTTCACAGAGACACGCTGCCAATAAGAGGAGTGAAAGATTTTGGTCAGCACTTAACATCGAGGTCTTTAGCGCTGTTGACGCTGCCAATAACCATGAAACAGAATTGCATATGTGCACGTAAGGCACTGAAACAAACTGGGGCTAAATTCTTTTCGCGAAAAACAGGGTTCCCTTAGTGTAGGCGCACCAGAGTTTTTGGCCCATCCATATGGGGGCACGGCAATAGCGAAAGATGAACACAGATATGAACTGAAGCTTAGTAAACATTCAACTTTTACAGCGTGTGACACTAACCATACGACAAAAAAAAAAAAAACTAAACCTTCAGTCACGTGTCTAAGTTTTCTCCCTCACATATTTCGTAATCCTTGCAAACACGCATTACCATACAGACACGCAAGCCACGAAGACGTTGCTACAACCATTGAAACACATCCGCCCATTCACCTATTTACCTGCGAAGCAAGTGTTGAAACTTTTTTCCCTTACATAGTCCGGAAAGTACAAGGATTCCTATTATAACTGCCATAACACACTATAAGATACTGTACAATGGCGACGAAGAGGAAACCAGCAAAACTATAGAAGATGATTTGGCGGGCAAAAAACTGTAGTTACAGTAAAAGTAATGTTATGAAATTTAAACTGAATTTACTAACATGACCGCTAGAAAAACCTTGGTTTTCAGCGAATTTCTATAGTTTTAGAGACTTTTTTTTCACCTTTTACAAATTAGTGGTTACATCCTTCGACCAACACAAGTTCAGTTTAATAAATTATACGTATACGTACCGCTGCGGATTGGTTGTGTGTCGACTTAAAAGTCTTTATAAAAATTTACAATTTCAAAATAATTTCCATGTGAACATTTTCTTGACATAAATTACTCATTGGAACACGGTTCAAATTTTAAACCTGTTTTAATAACATTTTGTATATGAGAAAGTCCCGACAAATTTCAGATTGCAATACAGTCTTCGACTGACGTTGAGACATGTAAGCCTTGCGTATTGTTTTCAGTATTTATATTTTTTATCAGCCTATCACTGATATCGAAGAATCGCTACAGTGTTTTTATAATGATATAAATGTTTTTATACTTTAAGAGCGATACGCGCCCTTTTTTTCACCTAAAATACGCCACGATCCATCAAAATATATTTTTTGCAGATGAACTATGCATTATTTTGCAAAAACTGTGTACTGTGTGAGTGTACATAGGTTCACATTGTTTTCCAAAGCGTTCTGTTATAAACCATTTACCTCTTTGCGTCAATGAGGAAAAAACTACAGAGCACGGTCTTAATTAAATACGCAGCTCATCATTCTGCAAATCGTGCCATTGCAAGAATAATACAACAACATGACTCCCGTCACGAAGCACGCCAAGTATCACATGTCAAAGTACGATTACTTTGTCAACCAGGCGTGATTCACAACGAGTCACCACTGAGCAAACGCCACCGATCTCTCTTCAGTACTGCAAATTCAGTCAGCTCATCAGTTATGGCACGGTTTCTCCAACCGTTAAGAGAAGTCTTTCGCGGTGTCAAATTTCCACCTTTGACGCGTGTGGGATCAGCGCATACCACGCTGGACGGGCAGCATATCGTCTCTATCCACAGCGCGCCAAACTGGCGTGCAAGGTTTCCGTTGTAGTCATTTTTCTATGGGACTTTAAGCGGTGACCCTAATATTTTATTTTTGGATATTATGAAGTGAAGACAACGCATGTCTCGCGCTACACACTTTACGAATTCAGGTAATACGTTCGGAATTACAGCAGCCTAAAAATACCCGTTTACAGCCATTTTGAGAAGCCCGAAACTCATGTTTCTAACAAGCGTGCTGACTTTTTGAAAACATAGAAGCATAGTTTCAAGTGTGTGTTCTTTTCGTAAATAAACATAATATGAATAAGTTAAAAGGTTTCCCGTCAAAAAGAATACGCGTGACACGCTGCAACGCCGTCCATGCGCCAATCGAGGACTCCTCTTAAGGGCGTTGTACCCGTAAAATTTCATTTTTTTTATATTTGTTCCAAATACCGTTCAACTTTTGCACATCAGATAACACGTCATTTCCCAAAATAAAAAAAAATTAGGCACCATAGTTTTTGCAAAATCACTCATCAAAGTCACGAAATGGCCATTACGGTGCAGCCAAAATCAAAAAAAGTAATTTACTAATGAATTCAAAATTACCAGAACGGAAAGTCAGTGTATCAATGCATTTCATGACACGTTTGACAAAAGTTAGTTTTGAATATTTCGGTAGTAGCCGAAAGTCAAAGTTATGCAAAAATTTACTCATTTTCATCCATTTTTAAGTAATACAAAAATAAAAAGCTTTGTGTTTACAAAAGTGTCTTGAAGTAGTTCACATCATTAAGTATCGATATGAATTATCTTGTTTCTGCAAGTTAATTAATTTTTATTATTTTGGCTACACCGCAACTGCCGTTTTGTGACTTTGATAGGTGATTATGCTAAAACTATGGGCTCTAATTTTTTTTTATTTGGGGAAATTACATGTTATCTTATGTGTAAAAGTTGAACAGTGTTTGGCACAAATATAAAATATTGAATTTTTACGGGTCCAACGTCCTTAAATCTTCTGTGAAACATTTTTAACAAATGTTAAATGCTTAACAGAGGTTGGAAGAATCAGCCCTTATAGTCTAAAATAGGCTATCAGGTCTGACCCAAAGTGTATCCAAGTCTTCTTACTAGATTTGTTTTTCTGAATAAGAGCCAACTTAACTAGTGCCAATTTCCTCTCGGCTGGGATACAGCAGTCCTCCAACATTATCGGGAAAACTCTTACACGCGGACAATTACTCAGGTTAACAGTTAACTCGCCAGTTTCTCGCGTGCTCGGGTGGCAACCGCTGCACATACACGCACAACTGCAAGTTTGCTTTGTGCCTCGGTGCTCTAACTTGGAGGTTTGTAAACCCGTGTATACGCCGAGAACAAGCGAGTCAAGGCTGTCTGCTGATGCTAAAGAAGCTGCGAGTATTACGGTCACGAATCTCAGTCGGAGAGGGGGAAACGCCATTACAAGTCAGCAACAAGGACCGCCAGCAAATGAAGTTTTCTTTCATCCGCCTTCTCAGCAGGTTCCTTCTCATGTTAACCTCGACCGCTTACAAACGATGACAAGGTTGGGAAAAACAACTATTATTCTTAAGAAGAAGGTTACGTTCTGGTCGTCCACGTTCGAAAACACAGCTGGCTTTTCCTGGCGACCTTTTGACGCGCTGTTGCCTGTTCACGGTAAAGTAAGCAAAAGGCCCTGCTTGTTTTCTATTTGTCTCCTACCGCCTCTTGTTTAACGTAAATAACAGCGTGTACGTCTTTGTTGTTTAAGTTCATAAATAAATGACTCAGCAACATGTATTAGGCTAACTGGCTAATTCTCTTCCATCTTATCCCTCGTACCTTAACCAAGGACGTGAAACTGTAAAGGCAAGTAAAACCACAAATAAATAAATTACGATTCTTGAAACCGCCTAAAATATGTTCACTTTTGCGTGAATAGCCTATATTGGCCTTAACTGTGAAGTGAAGTGCTTTCTCTCACTTCTCGCTCCTGTCACTGTTGCTATTCACAACGTAGATGCAATACACAAACACACACACACACACATATATATATTTTTTTTTTCAAACAACTTGAAAAACTTTTACGACTGAAATGTGTGTTCTCAATAGCTGTATGTTCCGGCACGTGAATCCTAGAGCGCCTATTATGTCGCATGTTGATTGGACGGTCTTTTAAATAATTCCTCCTCGCTTTTTCTCGACCTCTCTTTCATTCGGCAAGACTATTTCCTAACTCACTATAGCACTGACATGGCATGAGTCATCATTTGTAAGCTATGTGAAGTGGATACTATAACACCGGTAAAAGGCCTTTGTACCTTGCGCATTGGCGTTGCTGAAGCGTGTCACGCCATGTTTTTTACGCGAAATCGCGTAACTTACTCTCATTACGATTATCTACGAAAAGAACACATTGTCCAGACTATGCTTCTACATTTAAAAAATGCAGCATGCTTGTTCTAAAGATGATTCTATAGCCACTCAAAACGGCCTTTATTGCTGTAACTCCTAAGAAGTCGCCGGAATCCGTAAAAAACGCAAAAGTAAAATCATGCGTTGGCTTTTACTACACACGTAAATACTATTCAGAATAAAAATGTTTGCGTCATCGCGTGAAATCACACAGGAAAACGACTACTACAAAAACAATGCACGCCAGTTTAGCGCGCTGCGAATGGAGGCGATGCGCATCTCGTCTAGCGTGGTATTCTGATCCTTATCGCTCCGCTATTCCCACGCGTCAAACTCGAGCGTCAGAATGCAAGTTCACGGGAAATGGGCACTGCATCACAAAGCGGTCGTTGTCGGACTGCAGTTAATCCAGTAAGGTCTGCATCTTGTCTCTATGTGGGTAGGTAGTCAGAATTGAACATCTCGTCGACGCCGATACAATTAGAGACAGAAACAGGAAGGGAAGCAGCCCTGGCCTGAAATTGAAAAATACCCCTCACAATTCACCCGAAGCTACTCCGAGAAAAAAAGAAAAAAAAAATACACTGGAAAACAAAAATCGGATGGTAGTACAGTCGAGTTAAGCTTGAAGCACACTGAGACGCGCCGCGCAGAACCGCGCCGCCGTGGAGAACGACCGTTCGAGAAAAATACATGTATTCCAATAGGAGTGCGCCCATACAGCCGCGCCGCGCCTCGCCGCACAGACGCCGTTTCTCCGGAACAGTCAGGGAAGCGTTCGAGCGCGCTTTCCGCGAGGCGGCGAGGCGCGGCGCGAC
>PNEQ01063760.1:0-14637 GCA_003012365.1 Medauroidea extradentata | reverse complement strand
GGCTTCCTGGTTTGGTATCAACCAAAGGTTCTATTCCCCGAAAACATCCCTTGGCTGCTGTGACCCTGAGTTCTACACTCACCGAGCCACTGCTGATTTCCACGTCTCGACTATCATGGTCACCACCCTCCCCAGGTGTGACTTTGCTCGCCTTGACTACACTCGCCATCTTTTTCCTCAGCGAGTCGATGTCCTCACCATCCTCCACCGCCACTCCGGCCGCAGCTAGGTTGACAGTTAGTTCCGATTTCTTCAATTTGTAAATCCACGCCATTGCCCCTGTACACACCAAACACACACAAAGAAGACAAAACAGCCAGCAGATCGGCGCAGAATAATAATTGAGCCTGCTGTACGAATAAACCTTGTTATCAGCATTACGTCAAACAACCTGAAGTCCTCATAGCAGTGTTCAATTACGTTAAATAGTATTATGTTTAATGCTGTTTTAATCCTATGTGCATATTTGAAAAGTTATCATTGAATGGTAACAAGGGGGCATGTTTCGAGTAAGGCAAACTACATTTATAACTTACAAAATCCCAAAATAAACTTTTATATGCCTCTGATATTACGCAGGCTACCATACAACATACAACATATTAAATTGTATGATACAACATACACACTAACAAATAATATATCTATATTATAATACAATCAAGAAATATGCGACGTCGATGAAAGTTATTGTCTTTCGTGGTCACACTAAAAGACCCGATAGCATTTGTGTGTAGTTCATGGATATGGAAGGAGGGGCGTCTAAACACTTGTAAAATGGCTTGCAGTGTCGAGCACTCGTTAACCGGTGACGTAATGTAGAGTTACAGTGATGAGTGGCAGTTTCTTCATAAAAAAGGGAACAGAAATAATACGGATAGACACAACTCACAGTTTTCCTTTGACAAATACGACGAAGCTGAGCCGATTTCCTTTGTTGGAAATCCTCATATACTCGCAGTCAAATTTGTTGCATTGGACGGTTCCCTGCACCTCCAACAGTGCTGGGCTAATAATTCCACATGCAGCAGAATATTCTCAGAGTCTCCGCTGCTCCCCTGGACACATATTTCATCAAGTTACTTTCTATAAAGTATATTAACAACAGCGCACGCCTCGTCGATAATTTCTTGTCATTCACGGTTCCACAGTTCATACCAGAGTCTCTCCCGCTCGGGTCCCGTCAAAAACACACTGCCCCCTCCTCCCCACTCCTCTCACTCGCCACCAGCTGTCTTGACCGCCCCTCTCCCCTCAATCCCCTTCACAGTCTTAGAGTCTCGACATCGATCAATACTTTGCCCGTAGGCGCGCACTTTAAAAGTTGTTTAAAAAAAAACACAACACTTGTTGTTTAAAAAAAAACACAACACTTTAAAACTAATACTTTTAAAACAGCAAAATTTTGCTTGACTAGACATTATATCAATTATATCATTGAGTATCAGGAATTCACGCATGAACTGTACAACTTAAGTATTACCACTAAGTACAATATTATTACACTAACAACATATTAAATCCAACTAATATATAGACAACAAAATAAGGTAATTTAGTGGCGTGCCAGTTATCTCCCAAATTCTATCACTAAATATATATTAATATTTTATCAATATACTAATGTGACTTACAAATGTCACAATAGTTTCATTCACTTTTTGGAGTCCATATGGCATTGTTTCTGTTAATGTTGCAGCCTCTGTAGTCGCTCCCGCAAATAAAGCAATTTTTTTCTTTTTCAGCTGTTTCCCGTTGCAAAATAATGACTATCTTATGGTTTCAGCAATTACAGAAAATCTATTAAGTTTGTATCTATGCCTTGTCGTGACAGAAATTTTGATACAACGACTGGAACAGAAGTTATCGAGAAGAAACAGATAAATCCAAGATGGTAGGGATCAATACCCCTTAACGCGACCTCAGTTGTAGCCGGGCCTTTAGAGGGTGCATATCTAACCAATCCGGACACGTCACTTGATTTTTGCGTGTGTGAGATTAATAGTGCTGTTGGAATGGACCAACACAGTTTAGCAAAAAAAAAAAAAGTTTATTAATTTAAAAAAACGCAATTATGTCGATTTTGGTTGATTTTATTTGTTTTGTTGTATTTAAATAGGAAAACACACGGAACTATATTGTGTAATTTTGTTGCCAACCTTACAAGCAGTAAGGGGACTATAGTTAACGTTGAATTGTATGCAGTAACTGTTAGTGATATTTTTCAACGGTTACAATGAACGGCTCACTTCATCCCGAATGACCTGTAGATAAATGTGACACTGTGATAATTTAAATTTAAATATCAATGTCGCTTGACTGAACGAAAATGTGAACCAAAACATGTTTACTTCAGGTAGGAAGGAGGTTTATTGTTTTGAGAAACTAGAAATTATTGTGTGCTTCTATTTTCACATTACTTACCTTTTTCTTTTATCACGAAGCCCTATTAGTGCGCAGGGGTTGCGGTGGCCGAATGGTCAGACCATTCGCCTTCCACCAAGGCGAGACTGTTCGATTCCAGGCGGGGTCAGTTCCCGGGGTTTTCTCGGGGATCTCCCGTTACTCCCGCTCCTTCATTCCGGTGCTGCTCCATACTCACCTCATGTCACCCCTCACCAGCGCTAAAGACCTCGATGTTAAGTGTTGTCCACTTCTCTCACCTATTAGCGCGCGCCGTATATATATATATATATATATATATATATATATATATATATATATATATATATATATATATATATATATATACCGCTGACTAATACAATTTGGATTTACTGGTTTTTCTATAAACTTGTGACGTGGTAGTTACAACTAGGGCACTATAAACACTAGGTGTACCCGTCCGCCATTTTCGGTCGTTCCGCAGCTAGCTAAGGCGACAAGACACTTCGAGCGCCTAAGAAACGTTCAAACTAAACTCGTCATTACTCGAAAACCATTCATTCAATAGGCTTCAAAATTTTTACAATACAATTATGGACTGTCCTGCCAATGATGGTATCTGTTAATTTTCCTTACGTTAAAAATTTAATTGTTTTAAAAATATTAAACAATGTCCGGCGCACTGTTTACAGAAAATTGCAGGCCAAAATGTAGTAAGCGACAAACTTTTTTGTAATTGAAGATAGATGGGGGTACCAGTGAACGAAAGAAAGATATTACTCTAAATTTAATTTCTATAACCCACTCGGAGAGATACGCGACACCCAGTTATTTTTACGGCGGGTAAAACACAGACAATTTTTGCCGCCGCGGTGCGCTCATTATATTCAGCATGCAGAGTAGATCAGATTACAGATTCTCCTGACTTTGAGTGATTTAGTGGTTTTGCCTTGTACAAATAGCATGGCTGCGGGCTTTCGTTGTTTAAATTCCCGCCTAATGGTACACGAAAAGCGATTTGGTTGCAAAATTGTAGATGTATTACTTGCTCAAAGTGAGTATTTCGAAACTCAGTACATTCAGAATTTTTTAATCTTTTTATTTCGGATAGATCAAATAGTGTGTAGGTTAATTTGCAAAAAGCAACATTTGGTATTCGCGTACAGCCTGTGTACGATGATGGTGAGATATGGTACAACAATAAATTCTCAAAAGGGGACATTCATATTGCTGTTCTAGTTTTCATCTTTAAGGAGAGAGTTCACAGAAAAAAATTTAAGGTTAAAAAATTACTTATACGTGGGGTGGTTTGTTTTATTGACATAATTATGTTGCAACTATATTTTACTGTAATTAAATGTTTTTCTTTTATAGTTTTGGTATAATAGCATGCTTCATAAGTCCAAATTTGCGTAACTGTTTTATGCATCAAAGGAAAACTAATCAACTTACCCGAAATGAAAAAATTCTCACTGATGAACAGTGCCATGGACACATGACATGTATAAAAAACACGTTGATCAGTTTTTGGTATTTCTTAAACATAATAAAAACAACTTTTTAAATTTCTAATTTATAATTTTTTTAAACAAAATAAAATAATTGTGGTTTGTAAACATGTATTTTCGTAGCCTGTGATACTTTTCTTCTGTGGGATTTTCTTCATTTGGGTAAGTAAGTTGGTTTTCTTGTATCGCATAAAAAGTGTTTTTGCAAAATTTGACTTTAATATTCTACAATACAAAAACTTTTATAGTTTTTGTATTGTAGAATATTAAAGTCAAATTAAAATTAAAAATTAAAAAAAAAAAATTCGTTACAGTAAAAAATAATCACATTATATCCTTACAAAATCAACAATATCTCGTTCAAATAAAATCATTACCTTCCCCCTTCTGTATTTGCGCTCCTGTTATAAAATTATTGTTTAAGAAAAGTACTTTCAGACTAACACAAGGTCTACAATTGAGTATGTTGCCTGAAAAACCTAACCGCGACTAAATGAATTTGATTTTTAAGTGAAGTGTTTTACAGAAAGATCATAAATTTTTACTGCGTAGTAATGCAAATTTTATAGGAAGGAAAATATAAGATTAAGAGCAAGTATCTGTTCTAAATCGCTAAAATTAAAAACAAAACAAAAATCGTTAAACACATTTTTTTACTGTTAGGTTATACGCTGTAGCAGAATTTGATGAATTGCAAAGAAAATATGCGTGTTACATGACACTTCATTTACAAAATGAAAAAAGATTAAATGTTGCAAGCAACAATAAAACACGTAAATTAATTTGAATGGACCTTTACTGAAAATAAGTCAAACCTATTCATAGATAAAATTTTTCAACATAAATTTTGCGTACCTTTAAATCAAATGCATTATCAGAATGTAACTTCATACTTTGAAAAAAAAAAAAAACAATATATGGAAGAAAATTTATTATAAGTTCGTGTTGTTTAAGTAAGCCTATATAGTGTTTTGAAACGTAATATTTTGGACACGGTAACGTTCGACACTGCACGATTAAATTATTTAACTAGTTCGAGTACATGTGTAAATAGCTATTCCTAAGTATCGGTGTAAATTGTGTCAGTAGTTCTCAATACGATGTTAAAAAAATCGTGACTCATCGCCTATAAACAAAATTTAATCAAATATGCAACACACGAAATATAGAAATGTACTCTAAAGAAAGGAAATAGTTAATCGTTTATCTAGCTCTGGCCGTTATGTATGAGGTTTTGGGGAAACATTGCTTATGTCCTAATTAAAAATAAGAACATTTCTATATGATGATTAGTAGCAGTTTTTGCTATTCTTGGTTTCGGTAAAACAATTAAAACATTCACTGATGTTTTTTTTCTGTGTTAAAAGAAAAATTCAACTATATGACCTTGAATGGTCTCAAAAAATTATTATAAATACTAGACATTTTGTACGTGTAACTGGCCTATAATAGGTAAATAAACTTTGTGAATTGTAAAAATGTAGCTCAATGAGTTTCATACTGTAGAACAAAAACTATTGTTATCATTAGTATTGCATACATTGAACACGAAATGACAGAAAAAATTCTTATCTTTGTCAAGTAACATAAGAAGTGTCCTAGCCCTGGTTTACAGTTTTAAACATCGTGACATGTTGTACTGTTGTAACTGTACAGAACACTGACCTCTTGTCTGTTAATAATGTTAATATAACTGCATGGCATAACAAATAGTACTATTGTTTGTAGTGTCTTTGTAAACAAAACATTTTCTGTAGGTACAGTGTTAATATGAAGTAGTGTAATGCAATTAAATGCGTTAAAAGTACGTAAATGGTCAAGTAAAAAAAGTAAACATCTTGTTTCGACCTCAGTTTACCATATTTTCGGTATAGAAAAGAAACATGTCATGCATTTTGTATTAGTGGTAAATTCATAGAGTGAAATCTATGTGAAAATTAAAGCTATTTTGTTATTATTTACAATTACTTTTATTGTATGAGTTGCAGAGCAAATCTGAAACTAGCAGTACAATTCATCAGTTTATAACATACTTTGAGTAACCAAACTGCCAGCTAAAACTCACGAATTGTAAATATATGTTGTAAATTTATAATGTTATGTTTACACAAAAATTAAAAGTGCTTGTAACAAATATTGATGTGTTATTACCATTATCAATAGTGTGTGGATGAAGCAAGTGCGAACCTATAGTCGGGACACTGACCTAGACCGCGCGCATCTGAAATATTTTTCGTCTTCTAACTGTTGCTAAAATAACTGGGTGTCGCGCAACTCTTCTAATGGGGTATAGGAATTAAGTTTAGAGTATTATCTTTCTTTCGTTCACGGGTACCCCCATCTATCTTCAATAACAAAAAAGTTTGTCGCTTACTACATTTTGCCTTGCACTTTTCTGTAAACAGTGCGCCGGCATTGTTTAAATACTTTTTAAACAATTAAATTATTTACGTAAGGAAACTTAACGGGTACCATTATTGACAGGACTGTGTATACTTATATTATAACATTTTTGACGTCATTTGGCTAAGAGGTTTTCGATTACTGACGAATTTAGTTTGAATGTTTCCTGCGCGCTCGAAGCATGTATTCGCCGGGCTAGTTGCGGAACGACCAAAAATGGCGGACGAGCATACCCAGTCTTTATAGTGCCTTAGTTACAACTGTGAAGTACGGAACGCTGAATTGTTTGAAACATCTTGATTTCCGTGCTACTCTTGTCCGTCTGCCAAGATCATGTAACACGACTCATCGTCATTTCCCTGCCTCCCTTCTTCGTTAGCTGTCTCGTACAATCATGCCCGACCATTGTGCCAGCTTGCAGCAAGTGTGCAGCGTCTTCGTACTTGAAAGAATACCCGATATTTTCCGCTGTAACAATGGGGGACAAAGCGGCAAAGTCTCTTGTTAATGATGACTCTACTTCCCCATAAAACATTTCATTACTTTGGAGTATTCTACTAATGAGAAAATGTACGCTAAAATAGTCGTAAAACAGTGTTTTTCAACGCAATTTTTATCATTAAAAAATCATAATTTTAGCAAAATTAAAAAAATAGAACTGTCTCTTTAGGTTTTAACTCCTGGATTATTCAAACAGAAATGATTTACATGGGATAGTGCCGATGTGATTATTCAAGTCCGGACTGTCTGCACGACACGGTTTAAAGTTGTGTGACACAAGCTCTTAATGCAGAAATCATCTTTATGTTGGTATTCTGGGAGCTTAACAAAACTTTCAGGAAAACCACGTAATAAGTTCAATTCGGCATGATTAACCTCGAAACTCCCTGAATTACCCTCTTGAACTGTATCTATTATCTCAGACTCAGGAGTGTTACAATTGTCACTATTATTCTCTATCTAATCCTGATACATACGTGAAAGGCAGTCAGCCATCATATTCTCAGTAACCTTTACATGATTAATATGCAAATTGAACCTTGTCAATCACACCAACCACCTAGCAATTCTGCTTACTGGTTTCTTGGATGCCAATTGACAACTGAGGGCCTGAGTATCCATGTATAAATCAAATACATTTGGCTCTAAATTATCTGCAAAATGCTCCATGCCAGCTGAACATGCCAAACATTCCTTTTCATACGCGGAAAATTTTCTTTAATTCACTGTTAAAAACCTACCGGCATAGGCAATAGGAACAAATTTACCATCTATCTATTAATTCAAAACTGACCCCAGGACATTGTGAATAGCATGGTTGTTAACATATCTGGACAACACTTTAAGTTACAGCAGCTTCAGGAGAAATATAGTCATGTCATAACTAGTCAAATGGGTCATTATAGTAAAACTCCTGTTCAGGTTATTATGAAGGATAATGAGCCAGTAAGTTCTGTCCCTTATAAAATGTCTCCTCCCAAAATGAAAGCCTTTAAAGCTCTCAATTCAGATTCGGCTGTCTCAAGGTATAATTGAATAATCTAATAGCATGTATGGTAGTTCTGCATTCATCATTCCATAAAAAAACTCCAGGTTCATACCGCATGTTGTGTTGTTACCGTCGTGCTCATATATATCATGATCCTTATCCGGAACCAGGAGTAGATACTGCGTTTTCAGTATCTGGTAAAGGCGAAGAACTTCAAAATTGTTTATTTTAATTCTGCCTTTCATCAGCGTGAACTGCAGAAGAAGTCCAGGGATCTATTGGCATTTTGTTCTCATTGGGGGTTATACCAGTGGACTCGAATGCCCATGAGGGACATGTCAAGGACACTTCAACATGTGCTAGGTAAATTTCATTATGACTTTATGTTCACATATACAGGGTGGTCCTAAACTACAGGTACAAATGCAGGGAGGTGATTCCTAATGGAAAATAAAGTAGGACATATGCATGACACTTTGTACCTAAGTGTAATATTGTGGGAGTAGTGAGCTGCAGAATATCGAATTTGAAAACCGTATTTATTTTAAATATCGGAAACAGAATTATGTAAAACGACAATACTCTGAACATTGATTTGTGTTATAATAATATTCAAACCCATATCAAATGCTGGTTGATACCTTCAGCCATTACTAAAAGAAAAGGGGTGGCCACCCTCTAAGTGGACAAAACGTTTGTGCAATCGGGTTAGTGGAACATTTGACGATGTTTTATTGAATAATGCGAGCTTTGTAACAAAAATGGTCCTCTTATTGCAACTGTCTAAGGCTCATAGTTTTCGTGAAAAATGCATGCGACGCTTTGGCTGAAGAGATAGAGTACCAGGAGAGCATAGGAAATGCTGCGTACATTGTGTTTGTAAGTGCTCAATTGCTCTATCCATAATGGGTGAGAAAACATTACACACGAAAAATATCGTACAGTAATTTGTAAGGAAGATATCTACCATTACAAAGCGACGTTTTACCGAACAAAAATTAAATCTAACAGACAATAATAAAGGTATTGTGAATGATTACATTGATCGTAAGTATTTGCACAGCCACTATTGTGGTGTGTAACTTCGAGAAAAACGAGGGGATGGTACGGTCCTACCAATGTGTGTGTAAGATGCATTCATTGCCATAACCAACAAATGTAATACATTATCCCAGTCCTTATGCGCGTCGTGGTGAAAGGCAATGAGGGCCGTTTTCAAGGTACGGTTGTACCTCTCAACCGTATTAGCCGCCGGGTGATAAGGGCTGGTATGCACCACCTTAATGCCCCAGATAAAAGCCATATCACTAAACTCTTTGGACACAAAATATTTAGCATTATCGGTGACAACGCACGCCGGAGACCCAAAATGTGTAAATACACGCTCCACTAAGGCATTGCCAATAGTGCGAGCCTTCTGGTCCCTAATAGGGATGGCCAAAAAATACTTGGAAAACCCATCCACCACGACTAAAATACTACTATGTCCTTTCTTTGAACGGGGTAAAGGCCCAAAACAGTCTACATAAATCCGTTCCCAAACAAACGTAGAAGGGAGACCACCAACTTGCCCAGGGGCTTAGTATTAGGAGACTTGGCCTGCTGGCACACCATACAGGTACGAACCCGATTCTTAATGTCGTCCACCATACCCGGCCAGTAAAAACTATCCCTAATTTTCTTTAGGGTTTTCTCTTGTCCCTGGTGCGCCCCGTAGTAAGAACGATGGTAATAATCTAAAATCATGTCACAAAGGCGAGGTGGAACCAAGGGGATAAACCCACCGCTCCGAGGAACTACACCTATGAGTCCTTTTTTTACCTGGAATTCCGAAGGGACTCCATTACACAAGTCCAGGGCAATCTTCTGACATTCGTCGTCCAAATCTTGCCAATGCAACAAGTTGACGAAGGACTCTGGAATGGCTTGCAACAAACTAATACTCGGTGCACCCGCGGAAACGGGGTCACCACCCTCGTCACCAACTACAGACTCCTGAGGGTCATACATACGCGAAAGGGCATCTGCCACTTGATTCGCCGAGCCCTTAACATGCATAATGTGAAAGGGAAACCTAGCCAGGCGTTCGACCCACCGCCCTAGCTTACCAAGCTGTTTCTTAGACTGCCACAACCACATTAGAGCCTGGTTGTCAGTGCATAAGTCAAATTCGCATGTGTCCAGATAATCGGAAAAACGCTCTACCGCCCACACACAGGCCAAGGCTTCCTTCTCATAGGCCGAGTAATTCACCTCTGCAGCGGTAAGCACACGACTAGTATGCCACCGGAAGGAGACCAGTGTCAGAGGGTTGAGCCAAAACAGCCCCCAAAGTCAACTTACTTGCATCAACATGCACTACAAATTTCTTAGAAAAATTAGGAAGTGACAAAATAGGCGGCGACGTGAGACAAGAATTAATCTTCTCAAAAGCCTTCTCCTGATCCGGCCCTCACACAAATCCACAACTCTTGCCCTTCAATGCATTCAAGGGGGCGGTGATCTCAGATAGATTGGGTACAAAACGACCATAATACCCAATCATCCCTAAAAACCGACGTACTCCCTGAGATTCCGGGGCCTCGGAAAAGAAAGCACCGGATGGATTTTCTCGGGGTCCAACAGTATCTGCCCGTTCATGACTACAAAGCCAAACACCTTAATATGTTCGGAGGCCCACGTGACCTTCGCCGGGTTCACAGTGAGACCATGTTCAGCAAACGCCTGCAGCACGTCCCTGACGTGTTCTACGTGTTGCTCCATGCTCTCACTATAAATTATAACATCGTCCAAATAATTTACTACAAATTTGCCAAGGAAAGGTCTCAAATCCCTTTCTAATATACATGACAAGGCCTGAGCCCCAAATGACACTCCGAACGGTATCCTGTTCCACTCATACAACCCCCATGGAGTGACAAAGGCCAGAATATGCCTAGACTCCGGGTGTAATACGCACTGATGAAAAGCCTGATTAAGATCTAATAATGTAAACACCTTGGCATTCCCAAGCTGTTGGAAAATGATATCTACCGTAGGGACGGGTAAAGGATAAAAAAAAATACAATCCTGATTGACCCGGCGATAATCCACAATAAGTCTGAACTCCCCCGGGTTCTTTTTTGGATGGAGAAAAGCAGGGCTAGCATACATACTTGTGGACGGAGCTACTACGCCTTCGTTTTCCAACTTGTCTAGTATTTCTTTAAATACCTGCAACTTAGGTGGGGGAACTCTGCACGGCTTGCAGCGTACAGGTATATTATTCTTAACGACTATTTTATAAGGCCCACTACTACACATACCAATGGCCGTAGTAATAACATTGGGAAATTCGGCGACTAACTGGCTTACCTGAGACGAGCTCAACTGGTTAATGACAGGGGAAACATGGACCTGAGTCAAGGCCGTCTGTTGGTCGCCAAAAGGGAAACTCAAAATGCCTTTTTTGACATTTAATATGGCTCCCGAGAAGCCCAAAAAATCAATCCTTAAAATAATGGGTACGTAAGCTTGTCGACGACCAAAAAATGGAACTTCCACGAGTAACCCCCTATCTTAAACTTAAGAACAGCACGGGCGCTGGCCGCAACCACGCCGCCATTGGCCAAGCTCAAACACACAATATGCACAGGCGACACTACAACGGAACCCTTAGGACACTTGCGCAATAAAGAATTGCAACAAGCCTGATCAAGAAGGGTAGCCGAAGATCCCGTGTCTATCAATGCTGGGGTCAAATTATCCCAAACATCCACCTGTACTGAGGGCAGCTTAAACAACTCCTCCCGGATAACATTGAGCCCGCCTAACACCTAATTAGGGCAGTTAGTGCGAATATGCCCCGGTCGCTAACACTGGTAAGAAATCACTGTATTACTCAACTTATGCGGTACCGCGCCATCTTTTTCACGGCCTTCCCCAGCCGACACATTCTCACTAACCTGAGGACGCACTGCCCTGGAAGGACACTTAGTAGCCAAGTGGTCAGTGCGACGACAAAGAAAACATCGCTTCACACTCGCACAGTTCACCTTAGCATGCAGAGTATTGCTACATGACTCCAAAGAGCGTGCTTCCATGTGCACACTTACTTTACACAACAGGTCGCGGAGGTCCGTTAACATGAGTAGCGGGGCCGACGGCAAACAGTAGGACCTAACTTCTGGGTCAAAATTGTCAATAGTCATTTCCACAAATTCCGACTCTGAAAATGGAAGTCCTAGCAAATGAACGTACTAAATAACTTCGCTAATAAAAGCATTTAAACTCTCCTCCGGACGTAATTTTCTGTATAAATACTTTTAGTGCAATGCTTCGCGAATTCTAGAGTTACAAGACAGCTCTAACAACCGAGATTTGACCTGCGACCACTCCCGCTTGTTCGTTTTAGCAAACGTAAAAACATCTCTAAATTCTTTAGGGACACGTGTCAACAACACAGTGCACAAATCAGCACAAGAAATAACACCTGAATCCACCACATCTTGTACCTCAGCAAGAAACGAAACAACATGTTCCGCCGAACTACCGTCAAGTCTGGGCAAACGATTAAAAAGTGGTTCATAAACATACTTACTCAAAGCAGGGTCGACATCTAGCCCCGTATTACTCCCATCACCAGTGCAGCCGTCATCGGCACGCTCACCACGCTGCTGCCTCTTTGCCTTGGCCAACTGACGTGCGGTCGCGCGGAGATCGTCAAGTGAAAGGGGCACTACTTGTTCCTCGGGAAGCCCGAGCTCTAGCAGCAATTTCGCCAACGTATCTTTGGAAAGCTCCTGAATCCAACTGGTACCTGCCAATGACATAGCCATGGTGTATACCCGGGTACAAAATTATTCCAAAAAAAAATTATTAAAAAATGTTCATAAGTTTCACCTACGTTATCACCTCCTGGCATGCAAATGCACTCAATCTACAACCGCGGCGCACACCCTGTCTAGCAGAGTGGCGCACTTGATACCCCTACAGCGTATTTTTGTAACAACGTAAAGATACACCCAGGGATAACTGTAAAGAAAAACAGGGCTGTCCGCGATCTAGCAAAATATTACTATTTATTTCCAAGAGGTGAACGTACCAACAGTACAAGTATCTTTAGGGAGCTACCGCTATTATAAACACGGGCACACAAGCCCTTACAAAAGAAAAAAGACAGGTCAAACACAATAGAAATACACAAATTTCTGCACGCAGGTACAAAAATACAAGGCACGAATAGTCTCTGAATGCGTACGTGCAGGAACACTGGGACAACACTACAGTCTAGCCGCAATCAACAAAACTAAATCATAAAACCGCATATGAATCTAAAACTTTTGACTGGGTGACACGAAGGTACATATAATCCAGAAGGTATGTCTTAAGCGTGCCCTTAGGACGGCTACGTCCATTTGTAAATCCAGTTATTTGACGACAGTTAAGAAACTAGGGCGAACCATAGTATAGCAGGCTGAGCAAAATTAAGAGTCACTCCAACAAACATAACGGTCAAACATCGGGTTCTTCTCGACACGAGTCGTGACACAGAAACAAGAGTTCAGCAAATACTTTAATGCACGAAGATAGGACGGGGTAGTCTCCCAGTCCCGGTCAGACCCCCGCAAACGTCCTGCCGTCTCACCACGGTACTCAGTCGCACCACAATCCACCGATCCAAGAAGAACCCCAGCTCCACCAGCTGGAAGTTGAACTCATGAAGGCCCCCGTAATCGGGTCAGACGGGCCACAGCCCCACACAACTTCGGCGACGAGGAAGGAGCATCCGCCACCGAGTGCAGCCCAAACAGAACCGGCCTCATTTCACACACGTCGAACCACAAGCCAACTCCCGCGACGTCTGCGCATTCTCGCGGCGGTGAAGGCTGTCTTCCAAACTCAGGGCAGGCAACCGCAACAAAAAAACAAACCAAAACTTAGATAGCAGCGTGACAGGGCAGTAGAAAAGAAACAAACAAATAAGCACAAGCATAACGGCGAAGACGTAAGCAAAATATAGGACGCAAAAATAGTAACGGGCGACCGCACCGATACAACGGGACTCTTCAAACATATCCAGAAAAGGTACAGACTAATGTAAGTTTTCCTGCGCCCTAAAACTTAAAGGCTGTTCTTATATTTCTCGGAATGGCTGGGTTATATGCTAGGTTTTTTACAGATTTGGCTGATTTAGCTGAACCTTATGATTGGCTTAAGGGGAAGGGAGAAGAATTTGTTTGTGACACAGAACAGGCGAAGTCTTTTGAAAAATTAAAGGAAATGTTACTTGCTTCTCATGTACTGCATTTACCTAACTATGATTTACCTTTCCAGCGTTAGGATGGCTCAGAGATGGATGGGCGTTAGGATGGCTCAGATATAGCTGGGAGTTAGGATGGCTCAGAGATGGACGGGCATTAGGAAGGCTCAAATATAGGTGGGCGTTAGGATGGATCAGAGATGGATGGGCGTTAGGATGGCTCAGAGATGGATGGGCATTAGGATGGCTCAGAGATGGACGGGCGTTAGGATGGCTCAGATATAGCTGGGTGTTAGGATGGCTCAGAGATGGCTGGGAGTTAGGATGGTTCAGAGATGGCTGGGAGTTAGGATGGCTCAGAGATGGCTGGGAGTTAGGATGGCTCAGAGATCGGTGGGAGTTATTTTTGCTCAGAGGTGGCTGGGAGTTAGGATGGCTCAGAGATGGCTGCGATTGAGGATGGCTCAGAGATAGCTGGGATTTAGGATGGCTCAGAAATGGCTGGGCGTTAGGATGGCTCAGAGAGACTGGTAGTTAGGATGGCTCAGAGGTGGCTGGGTGTTAAGATGTCTCAGAGATGGCTGGGAGTTATGATGGCTCAGAGATGGCTG
>PNEQ01063759.1:0-14771 GCA_003012365.1 Medauroidea extradentata | reverse complement strand
TAATCAAATGACTCTACTTTAAAATTCCTTGACTATATTTATATTGAATTTTGAAAAGATGAATTTAAATTAACATGTCCCCAATTACTAGGTTATTGAATTCTGTTGCATCACACCGGACACCTGACAAACTCACCCTGAAAATGGCATATAGCCTGTTAAGAAAGATTTAAATATAAATTTAAATAAGAAAATAAAACACTTTATAAATATTTAAACAGGATGGGGAAGTGGCTGAACACTTCACAAGCAGTAATCATCAACTTGGTATCCATATTAGTACTGTCTTCCCCATTTCTTTGTTTGACTGATCTGAGAACTTTCTTTATCGATTTACCTTATTTGTTTACCCTTCCTGGACCTCGTAGGTTGGTTGGTAATGTTAGGGGGAATTCTCCAACATCACATACAGTACAAAGTGGTAGCAGATGCTAGTTGTTGATGATTGGTGTTTCCTTTTGTGCATGCTTTTTGCTTTGGGGTTATTTTTGTACATGGATGTTGTTCACTCAGGGCCGTATCTATAGACCTCTTTAGAATGACAACCAACTGCTCACCAATGCTTTCTCTATGGGGATAACAGTTGGTTGTCATTCGAAAGATGTTTATAATATCGGCCCTCATGTCACACTATCGGTCTTTGCTGAGGTTAATCTAGGGTTTTTGTCCTTGAGTGTCTTTTGTGTCCCCTGTGGGCACACAATATATTTTTTTCACTTGTTGTCTTTAATTCCTAACCATGGAAGCTATAGTTGCAGAATTTTCACGATGAGTGCCAATATGAGTATATAATTAGAGGTGCACAGGCACCTGAGAATACTGTTGCTTCTTAGAGAAGCTCCTTGTGTGCAGCTTTACTAATTGTAAAACCCATTGATTAAAAATATTTGTAGTCCACTGATGTTGACAAAGAATACAAAAACTTTGTTTCTATAAAGTAATGATTTTACAAGAGATATTTGGTAACCTGGAGGAGGATACTAGTTCACCCTCGTACCCCAGACTTAAAAAAAAAAGTTAGCCCATCTAAACAGACACGTAGAAAACCTTTCGTCTGGTAAGTTTTCAGCAAAACTTTCCGAATCCCAGAGTCAATCCCTGGAAAATATTGACACTTAAATTCAAGATATGTTTGAGGCCCTCGGTAAATTTGAGGCTCAATTTTTCCAGGTTCATATCTCTATGGTGGTACATTTTCATACTTTAATGCTTACTTAACCAACTTGCTAATTTAAAAGAAAGTGTTGCTTTTAATTAGCAGCAAACATACCGTATTTGCTCGTTTATAAAGCGTACTTTTATTCCGAAACAACTGATAAAAGTTCAGGGGTGCGCACTATAGATGGAAAATATAAAAAATAAGCCGCCACGAGAAAAATTGGGGTGGGGAGAGAAGGTTGAGTTGTAAACTGGCGGGTGTCAAGCGTGGGAGGAAGAGAGAATGTTTCTCACCGCCTAGTTCCATCATTACTACACTTCCTTTTCTTTTTCTCTACCCCCTCCACACCTCTTTTCTGCTGTAACTGTCGCTGCTAAAACTGTATTTTTTTTGTTTGCCGTGGCAGGATAGTTCGTGAGAAGTTAATTTAGACATCTCGTGATGACCATCTTCCTAAGGAAAGGAAGGAAAGGAATAAAAAAGGATGACACTGTTCTTTTTTTTCCCCGGGAGAGGAAAAGCAAGGCAGGGTGGTGGTTGGGACCCTACTGTCCTTTGCTTGTAGTCACACCCTGCCCCATTTCTAAGCCTTCCTTTCTTCTAGCGCACGGCGTCGGACAGTAAATAAAAAAGACAAGCTTGCTCTGCTGTCATGGCATGTTATGTCGTTTGTGGTGTGGCGGGGGGCAGTTCATGCTGGAAGCAGCAGACGGGATACAGCACAGTAAGTGTGGGGAAAAGGGAATGATTTCCAGGCACACTTGAGTTTGCTGCAGGCTGCTAGCGTCTTTGGCAGGCTATCTATAGATAGCTGCGGACATGACAAGCCAGCTCCCCATGCTCTCATTTGCTCTCATCCTCTCTGCATCATCTCCGCCCATCACATTCTAGCCACTGTGAGTCATTTTTCCGCTCTCTTTTCTTTGTTAGCCACGTCCTTTCCTCCTCCTCCACCCTAGCGAATCCATCGTAGCCTCCCTCACGCAGCTTCACAATTTTTTACATTCTAGCAAGGCACATAAATTTTTTTCTCTGGAACTTGTTGCAAAAATCGTGTTGCGCATTATACATGAGGACGCACTATACACAAGTATATACGGTAATTGTACTGTTTCCTAGTGAGAGCAACTGTGAAATTTAAATGAAACAGTTTAATGCCGGGCTGGTAGACAACACACTTTGTTTTTGGCACTGTGGTCAAATTTAGATTCAGCATTATGGTCAGTTTGCAAGTCTGCATTGTTGTCAAACCTACCTTCTGTGTTCTGGCATTCTGCGCTGTGGTATTTCGGCATACATATAGGTTTTACAAAGAACACAGTTTAGTTACTTAAAGTTGGTTCTTGTGGTTCTCCTGTGTAGAGTTTTTTTTTTTGCGTTATGGTTTTCCTGTGTTTTGGTAAACTGCACTTTTCTAGCCTTCGGCGCTGTGGTCAGACTGATTTTCAGCATTATGGTATTTGGCGCTGTTATACGTTTGGCATTATGGTATTTTTGCGTTGTGGTAATGGCCCTTTTCAGCCCTTAGGAATCAAGATTTTGAAATTTCTTCAAATCTCATTTCAGAAATTTGTATAAGATTATCATGATGATGGTGTATTTTTAAAACTTTGTAATCAATTCTTCAAGCACACCCCATTAAGCTTTTAATGGATAAAATTGAGGAAAATATGATATGACTAATTAACTGGTATGTAATCATAATTCTGAAGCGAAAAGCACCTCTCTATCTCAACGGGTGTGATAGGTGTACATGATTTATGTAAAATATATTTTACATTGTTTTACCAAACCAATAGTCAAATCTTAAAAATTACATTATATATACAGTAGAGTCTCGTTATAGCGAAATGTCACGATTCTGGGTTCGAACTTCGCTATAGCCGAATTTGGCCGATTCGGACCCCTAAACTCAAAAATTTGAATTAAAACTGTCTTTAATGTTTTTTAATTACAGAGTAGTACGTTATTTTAAGGAAATATATGTTTATTTTAGCAGGTAAATATATGCTGGATACAATGATACCCAACAAGTATGGGTGCAACTATTTGCTAAATCCAAACGGGCCAAAAACTCCGCCGCATCATGTAAGTATGGCTATCAATCGCTGGACCGCCTGAGCGGTGTCTCGCCCATGTGGGCATGCGGCAAGAGTGCACGCGCCGGCAGTTCACATGAATACACTGCCGGTTACTGCAGACCAATGTATTCAGTTTGAAAAATGTAGCAGTTTAGTTATTTATTTATTGTAGCATGCATGCTCTTATGATAATTCTGTGTGCCCTTTCACACTGTGGCACATGTCGAATAATGTGTGCGCTTGCCCGAGACACATGGAAATCATCTTGTACAGGTGAATAATGTAACTATTCACTTGTCCATTAGGCAGGCAATGCTAGTGTATTTGCCAGCAAAAATAAGTGACGCCAACATTGGTACTTGCTTTATTTTCACGCACTAATCATGAACTGTGTTTAGCGATGGTACGAAGTTAAGTTCGAAGCCAATTAGTAGTAATAGAAGTGGGCGCACGTGTACGCATTGACTTTGAGCAAGGTCACAAGTTTGTGATTTTATTCCGGCAGTGTGCCGGCAGAAAACATGTCTAACCTACATGGGCGCTGCCAAATCTAGATAGACAGTTCGTTGAAAAGCAGTGCTAAAGCTAGACATGCTCGTTTTTACACACGGCTCATACTTTTTATTTTTCTTTATTCCCCTTCAGATGTCCAAACAGACTCGTTCCAAGAAGAAAAAAAAAAGGTGACTTTGTTTCCGCACTCTTCCTGACGGTGTGTACGATACTTTTACAATGCAGCGGCCAGCCGCGACGATTTATTGCTTCTCGCTCAAATTTATGGGACTTTTAGTGTGTTTAATTATAATTTATAAGTAGTGTACAGTAAATGTGGAAATTGCCATTAAGCTAAAAGATAAAAAACACGTACGGCTGATTGTGTGAGCAAAAAGGTGAATCAGAACAGCAAAAGCACTGACACAGGAGACGATAACGCCATTGCTTCCTATCATCCGACGTCCTTGCTGCTTATCTCTAAAAGCTGAAGGTCTACAGAGTAAAATAATAGGTGTAGCAAGCTAAGCAGAGATAAGCATGAGTAGTTGTGTGGGTGCGTGTGTGAGGGAAAGAGATAGCGCTATTTTATCTTCCGGACACATTTCTACTGTATGCATGGTATGTGTGTGACTCAGGTATAGCACAGCCTGCGACAATTATTCGTAGTGAAGAAACAGCATATGTCCGCCTTATTCAGTCAGAACACGCAATTCTTGTTCCAAATAGCAGTGTCGTCTGAGCTGAGCAGAAGCTTTTTGGGAGTGCCTAACAGCATCAGAGCCTTCCTCTTTTTATATCCCCCCCCCTTCCGGACACGTGTTGCTTGCTGGCTGTGGTTTTTTATGTACAAGCAGGTTAAAGGAGGGATAGAGACATGTCTTCTTATTGAGCTCTCTCGTTTGTGCGAGTATCTGAGCAACCCTTTTTTAACCATACACAGGATCTAGACCCAAGCGACAGAGTAGCGGGCTGATGCGCCTGGCCACGTCGCCGACTGTACGCATATTAAAATCCAAAATCGTAATAAAAAAAAAATCAGAAAAGCAAGCTGTATGTGAAACTACACACGGTTGAAAGCACAATGATTAAAATGGGAACGCAGCTAACGGTCACCTGGGTTGAAAAGGTGTGGAGGAAATAAAGAGAGCAATCATATTTTTAGAACAACACGCACCTGAGTTCGGGAGGGAAGCGAGATGCCCAGGCAGAAGCATGACTCATGTGACATTTCCAGCCAACGGACTGTCTCAGTTGGGGAGAGGGGTGGCGGCGCGAAGGGTATATATTCCTGCACCTAACGCTTATCCGTTCTACCCTAATTACTACCGCACACGTCAGTGCACTTCGACCTGTCACCAAGTATTTTATATTAAAGTCTACCTAACCCTTCCTTAGCTAGCTATTCTTCACTCACAAAATCCTGGGCAGGATCTTTAACATATTTTTCCTATGAGACGTCTTGCCGCCTGTAGGCACACCGCCCGCAGCACAGGAAGACAACAGGAGAGAGAGGAACCACTCTCTTGCGTCTGCGCCAGGCAAGCCGCCGGCCAATCACCACAGACCACCCCGAGAAGGGTATAAAAGAGGGAGCACTAGCCACCGAAGTCAGTCACAATCTGATTGCCACTCGCTCTGTAGCAGTACACCTTCTACAACTACAACTGAAAGGTTCAGTTCTGATGCTGTAGATTTCTCTAGCCCTCATCATTCCTTCAAGCTACAGCTCCAGGCCCGGAAGACCAGCGACCGCCTCATCCCTTCCAGAAGTGCCCATCATGACCGTGGGAGCCATCTACGCCAGCGGTTCAGGTTTGCCGAACGAGAGCCACTTTCCGAGGCATCATCACCTGCATCAACGACTCTCCCCACGGAAGCTAGTGTTCTTCAGTTACTTTGTGCACGCCCTTCAGGCTTTTTATGCATTATCCATTTTTGGCGTATGACAATAAACTACGCAGAAACATCATACCTATTTTTTCTTCACTCGCTATACCTTCCGTTTTTGACAAACCCGTTCTCCTGCTAGACACCTGTGACCCCTGTATGCTACAGGATCACGATGGGAGGTTGCTATTGGGTTACCATAAGTATAATACATTTGGGAGGAGGGGTAAGCGGCGCGCCTCCCAGGTTTTCCTCATTACCCCCTTTGGAGGTAGCACGACTACACTGTGCCCTTTCTGAGCGGTATCGGGTTTTGTCATATTTGGATAAGGTGAAAAGGCATAGGGAAGTCCTGAGGCGCATTTCTAGCGCTCCTCTAAAAGTCCGCCTGTCCAGCGCTAACATCAGCTCCGCCGTATTAAGGCTTTGCATGCCTCACCAGGCGATCCTACGGGATACCGATAATTGACAATCAGCTAGCCATACCACTTTACCTTCATCCGAGCCACAGTCGGGCTATTCCCAGGAGGTAAGGTAGGAAGTTGAGAGCCAGGCAGGAGTTCCCCAAGCTTGTACAGAAGGCACTGGAGGTTAGGGATCTTGAGACAGGAGTGTACTGGACCCAGAGGGAAGTTTCCGCTGCCGCACGGAAAGGCATCACGCTCGCAACCCAATCCTTGCTTTGTAGCCCTCCTGCCAACGCAACTCCTAACCTCGGCACCTTCATGCTCTCCCGTCCAGGGGATCAGCAGACCCATTGTTGCCACATCCTCCCATCCATCTTCGGCTACACCAGCTGTAGAAGCACAACCTCCAGTGCAGTGCTATTTTCCCTCGCTGTAACATCCTTACGAGGTGGGGAGAGTCCTACGAGGAAGATTGCGGTCGACGCTTCAGGAGTGCATCCTGGGGAAAGCACGCTGCTACCTTGCCATCACGCCCTCGCCGACAGACTACCCGATCCCCACCAGGTGTCAATGGTTCTTCCGAATAATAACACACTTGTGGTCGCCCCGGTCACATCGTTACGACTGCGGCGAAGGGTGAACAGGATTTCAAGAATGTACGCATCCCAGTTCTGGTGATCCTGTTGCTTTCTAACCTATAGGCCCCTCTTTATTCCTTGGTTCCGGCGGTCCTTCGGATTCCCTTGTTAGTGGTATCCTGGTGTGGTCCAGGTTTCAGTGCCCCATCTGCGGGCGGCGGCAGCCCATTTTGCTCTTCTGAATTGGACACCATTTTCTTGGTTCCGGCAGTCCTTCGGATTTTCTTGTGGGTGGTATCCTGGTGTGGTCCAGGTTTCAGTGCCCCATCTGTGGGCGGCGGCAGCCCATTTCGCACCTCTGAATTGGACACCATTGTCTGTCAGAATAGCTTTCGGGAATTGCCATCTTGGGAAAAATTGTTCGTCCAGTTTGCATATTTGGTGATTGTTTCGGCATTCAGCAGAGGATAGGCTTCTACCTATCTGGAGAAGAGATCAGTGGCAACCAGTAAGTATCTCTTCTGGCGATGTGAGGTGAGATATGGCCCCATCAGATCAATGGTGACCGTCTGCCATGGTATAGTAGGTCGTCATTGTGTGGTGTGGCTTGCATTTTTCCATGTGCCTTCGTGGTGGCATATGCCATATTCCAGGTGAATCTCATTCGTATCTGTCTCAGGGTTTCCGCAGTTCCTGGGTGGCCTGCTTGAGGGTGGTCGTGGTGGTAGGCAAATAGATTGCTTCGTAACATGGGTGGCACCCAATGCTTCCATGTGGGTCTGTCGCTTTTATCTCGAACCCATACGTAGCCTCCCTCGTCTCTGTAGGTTCGGGGGTTGTCTTTCACCTTCTTGTTTATGTCGGGATCTTGACGTTGCTCGTTGGCGAACTGTTGCCATTCAAAAGTGGCGGCAATTGCTTGTATCACATCTTGGTTTAAGGCAGTAGTCTGTTTCGCAGATTCTGTGTTCTCTAACACCCTGGGCTTTTCCTTAAGGATGTCCACCAGGTCTTTTACTTGGTCTGGCCTGAATTGAGGTTTTAGGTTGTGGCTGTCGATGGGCTGCAGTAGGTTAGTGCTGGTAGGGTGTCTCCAGGTGATTGACTGTCGATGATGGGTCCCCCAGTAGATTGGTTTTTGTCCGCAGTCAATGATGACAGCTTGGTCCACCAGCCATGGATGTCCCAAGAGTACCTCCTCCAGAAGGCAGTCAGTGACAATGAAGGTAGTATTTAATTTCTGGTCTCCAATTTGAACAGGTAAGGTAACTTACCCTACCACCTGAAGTTCCGTCCCTTCCTGTGCCATTGGTACTGGTTCAACTCAAGGCGTGATCTTGCCCTGTACTAGCGAAGTACGGATGAAGTTTGCAGTGGCGGCACCGTCAAGGACTGCCGTTTGTTCTCTGTATCCCAGGCGTATCACTATCCTTGGAAGTTGTTGAACTGTGGTTGGATTGGTTAGTGTGGCGACTTGTGTAGCCCCTTGTGGTGTGTGGTGTACTGTGTTTTTCCCGGTATCTTTGTTTCCTAATGGAGGCTTGGCTTCTCTGGGCTTGAAGTTGTCCTTGTTACGTCTGGCTCCAGCATCTCGAAACTTGGCTTGGTAGACTTTGCAGTCTTTATAAAAGTGGAATTCTGGGCAGTGCCAGCACTTTGGCAGTGATGGTTTGCTTGGCGAAGGTGGCGGCGGTGGTGCACCTATCTTCCTTGCAAACATAGCTGGTGCAGTCTCTTTGTAGGATGACCCGGCGACACTCCTCATTTGTTTCTCTTCTGCCACATTTTGTTCTCTGACTCTGGTACTATGCACTAATTCTTCGATTGAAGTAGGCATCTGGTTCCTGAGGTAGTGTTTGATTTGGCACATTCTCGCAACATCTTGTGCTGTGAAGCCGCCGCCTCATCCTGCCCATTCCATATCCCAGCACCTAATGCTAATCCTTTCGACGTTTATTACTCCCGCACACGTCAGTGTACTCTAACCTGACACCAAGTTTTTCATATAAAGCCTACCTACCCCTTCCCTAGTTATTCTTTGTTCACAAAAACCCTTGGCAAGGATATTTTAACGTATTTTTCCTACGAGATGTCTTGCCACCTTTAGGCATGCCACCTGCAGCACAGAAGACAACAGGAAAGGGAGGAACCACGACCTCGCATCCGCGCCGTCTCTCATTAGGCGAGCGGTTGGCCAATCACCACAGACAGCTACGAGAAGGGTATTAAAAGAGGGAGCACGAGCCACCGAAGTCAGTCGCTCTACTTGCCACTCTGTTGCAGTTCAGCTGCAACCAACCTATGGCTCCAGACTTGGAAGACCAGCAACCACCAGACCCCTTCCAGAAGAGCCAGCTGTCTCATCACTCAGTCAGTCATCGTCAGTCGCGATATGATTGCCACTCACTCTGTAGCAGTACACCTGCTACAACTGAAAGGTTCAGTTCTGCTGCAGTAGATTTATCAACCATCATCACGCCTTCAAGCTACAGCTCCAGGTCCGGAAGACCAGCGACTGTTGGATCCCTTCCAGAAGTGCCAATCACGACCAAGAGAGCCTTCTACGCCAACTGCCCAGCTTCACCGACCAAGAGCCACTTTCCAAGGCATCGTCACCTGCATCAAGGACTCTCCCAACGGAAGATAGTGCTCTTCTGTTACTTCCTGCATGCCCTTCAGACTTTTCTGGCACAGGGTGTTTCAGTTTTGATTGTTGGCGTATGCCAATAAACCACACAGCAACATCATTCCTTTCATTTCTTCACTCGCCATACCTTTCCATTGTTGACAAACCCATCCACCTGCTAGATACCTGTGACCCCTGCATCCTATAGGATTGCCACGGGAGGTTGTTAACGGGTCGTAAGTATCCTACATCCGGGAGGAGGCGTAAGCCACGTGCCTCCAAGGTTTTCCTCATTATGCCCTCTGGAGGTAGCACGACTACACTGTGCTCTTTCCGAGCGGTGTCTGGTTTGATCTTGTTTGGGAGAAGTGAAAAGGCATAGGGTCTTGCTGAGGTGCACTTCTAGCACTCCTCTACAAGTCCCCACTGCCTGGCGCCAATAATAGTGCCACCGCATTAAGGCTTTGTATGCCACATCAGGCGATCCAATGGAATACCAGATATCAACAATCAGCTAGCCATACCGCTTTACTTTCTTCCGAGTCACTGTCAGGCTATGCCTAATAGGTCAGGTAGGAAGTTGAGAGCCAGGCAGGAGTTAGCAGCTTGTACAAAGGGCACTGGAGGTTAGGGATCCTGATACAGGAGTGTACTGGATCCAGAGGGAAGTTTCCGCTGCCGCACGAAGAGGCACCCCGCTCAACGGCCACGTCATTGTTAGTCTGGCATTACAGATACCTGGTGGAGCAGCTTTCCTTAGCACCCCCTCCTCAATACCCGTTTCCGTCTCAACCCCATCCTTGCCTTGTGAACCCCCTCCGACGCAGCTCCTAACCTCGGCACCTTCGTGCATTCCCATCCAGGGGATCATCACCCCCATTGTTACCACTTCGTCTCATCCATATTCGGCTACACCTGCTGTAGAAGCGCAACCTCCAGTGCAGTGCTAGTTTCCCTCACTGTAATATCCTTAAGAGGTGGGGAGAGTCCGACGTGGAAGACTGCGGTCGACGCTTTGGGAGTGCATCCTGGGGAAAGTACGCTGCTGCCCAGCCCTCGCGCCCTCGCCGACAGACTATCCGCTCTCCACCAGCCGTCAACTTACATAATTGTTGTTTCGAAAGTGTTTGAAATATTTTCTTAGCATCATCATACCGCGCATTAGTTACTTGTTTTCTTAGGCGGATTAAGAATGTTCTGCAAATGTGGAGTTACATATATCTAGCTATCATTTGGTGGTATAATTTTTTTAAATATATGGTAACTTATGTGGTTGTGCTTTAATGCTCCACCAATCAGAGTTTGTGGGTAATGCAGTGTAATATATTTTGTTGTTTTGCTGACTTGTTAAAATTTTTAAGTAATAGTGTAATAAAAAAATGGGAATAATGTTGTCTGAGGCAATATTTTATTTTGACAATCCTTTTAATAATTAATGCAAAAAATCACATGTAATAGTTTTCTTATCTGTTTCAAATCCCAATGATATTGCACCTGTAATGACCAGTGTAAAGCCAAGAAACTCGCCCGACGCCCTTGCACGCTGTAATACGTCGGTTGGACTGGAAAGTAGATAACTTTGCCGTCGTTGAACACATCCTGGTCACGGTACCAAAATGTAATGCGTCGGGTGATAAAGCTTGAATAAAGATTAATGAAGAGGACCATAAATCCTGGTCACGGCACCAAAATGTAGCGGGGTGGTACTTCCGCCGTACTACCGGACCATCCTGGTCACGGCACCAAAATATAATGCGTCTCGCAGAAAGAAGATGAAATTACTTAACTTTGCCGTCGTTGACCACAAATCCTGGTTACGGCACCAGAAATGTGACTGGGCTGTCTGAAGTATACTTACATTGCCGTAAACATAATTATCTTCCACGTGGCCAGTCGTGATCGTATAGTGGTTAACTTAAAACAAAATTCGCTGTAGGCTACTCAAACAACTTTTAAGTTTATTGGCGTGACTGCTTTTATTATTAAACACTAAAAAATTCAACTTTACAAACTGTAACGATTTAGACTGCAATCATCTCAAATCATAGTCAAAACCTGACGCTCCCGGGACAGAACAGCTCAACACAAAAAAAACTTATAAATTCAAACTAAATTGTTAAAAAAACCAAAAAGCACGCAACATCTCAACAGTACGTCCTCGCTAACGTGCGAGCCCTCCACTCTGTGATACCAGCACAGAAAGATTAGCTACATATATGTGGCTGCTCCGCCACCTCGCTCCCACACAGCCCGCACAACCATCTTCGTCAGCGTCCAAAAACCAAGTCATACAACCATCTCTCCGCGACTAGACAAGTTACACAACCATCTCTGTCGGCGTCCGAACAACAAGTCTATATGGCCGACCCACCAAAGCTTGCTCTCTCCCTGCAGCGCCTCTAGCGGCCACCCAGCGCACCAAGGTAAAAACGTAACAGAAAATTAATACTAAATTAAATTTAATAACTATAAACTTTTATAATTTTAAACAACTTGAAAAGTGAAAATATTCTTCTGAAAACCATAATTACATAATAATTTACAACATAAATTTAAGTAAATTTGAACCACATGTCATTTCATTGGCCCAAGCCAACCCGCGTAAACATATTACTGTCTCTCTCGCACACTCAACGAGCGGCGGCGCACGTGCACTTTATGAAAAGTAAAAGTATTAGAAAAACGGTTAAAAAACTAAACATAGAAATTCCAGGAACTGGGCAGTCACACCTGTGCCATCCAACTATACTTGCCAACAATACACCCAGTTCTGAGTTACAATACAATAACAGTTAAGCGGTAAATTATAATATTAAATTTAAATTAAAACACAAAATTGCCTCAGCCTAAACAAACCAAATTAAATATATATATAATGTAACAATTTCAAAACTGATACAGGTAAAAAGCCAAACAACTGTCAACAATACCTCAAAGTAATTATATAGATAAAAGCAAATTCAATAAGTCAAACATAAGGAAATAATATAATAAAAACAAGACATGAAACAATAAAGGCCTAAGTGGTGGGTGGACCGCCTCACAACACAGTTCACGGACCACTTTGGTTCAGCAAGAATTCTTGTCCTCTCCAGATGTATCTATACATCCTCCTTTGTGCCAGTGCACATCGCAATGTTTTTTATTCTTACTGTAAATTTTTATGAATAATCTGCCTATTTTTTGTATTTCATGAACATCCAATGTATAAATTTGTTTTATTGTAAATAAATTTTCAGGGTTGTTCATATTTAATATCTGCCACAAAATTAATTCAAGCATTATTTGACCTTACATGTTTTAACATTTGTTACTCCTTAATATAAAAATACAATTTGTGTAGTAATGTTACAAATTTTGGCTATAGCAGTTTGTGGTTGAAAGAGTTTGTTTGTCTAGAGCAAAGGTAGTTTATCACGCTGCATATGTCTGCAATATTTTCAGCTGTGTATGTGTTGTTTGTGCAGAGAAAAGCGGCTGCAAGCTGGAAGAAGTCACTGAATTGACCAAGCATGTGTTGGAAAACTGCAAAAACTTGGACTTGGTTGGCTTGATGGCGATAGGCAAGTACGGTTATGACTCGACCCAAGGCCTAAACCCAGACTACTTGGTAAGTTGTCTGCTGTTGATGGTGTTGTATAGAAACTAGCTGACATAGTGCTTTATAGCTGTGTTGAGTAACTGCTTCATGGTGTCATATATCTTGGGTACGTGTGTCTTTATATCTGTGTGCATACACACACTCACAGGAAGTCATTGTTTGAGTTGCTTGTGATTTGTATTCGTGTCCTTAGTATGATGGTCAAAACATAGGTTTAGAATAGATAGGGTATAGGAGGCACTTGCAGGGTGACGCAACTCTGGCATCTGCTTGGTAATAGACTAGCTAGGCGGTGGAAGGGAAGTGGAGAAGTTCTAAAAATAAACCAGCTCTGCCTACGAGTTTGAGGGGGGGGGGGGGGGGGAGTGGATGAGCTACCTTCTTCTTCATCCTCTCCTTCACTCATTCTACCCGCTTCTCCCTGGCCGCTGAAATACTCCAGACTTGTGGCACGTGTGCACGTGTCTTACCGTAACTGTATCTAGCTCACAGTGCGGGAGGAAAGCACAAAATTACGTGATTGTCATATCACACAATACGGCCACAGGCTGTAGCACGCTGTGCCATTCTTGCCTTCCATTCTTCTTTTCCTCTCTCTATTGCACTCATCACACACACACACACACACATTTAAACTCGAGCACCGTGCACAAGCAGACAGGCAAGGAAGCCAAAGGTCAGCGTGACACGGGTAGGCGTGGTAACGGAAACAAAGCCAGGGCTGTACAATGCCACACGACACAGCATAATTGTTAGATTTCGCACACTTAACTGACTTCTCTATCAAAATGACTTCGAATTACTAGGACTTGATCCCTGTTTGGGCCAGAAAAAAGCTTCGAATTATGAATTAATCAAATTTCGAACTAACCAAACTCTATAGCATGTAAAATCCTATCCTCACATTCGGGACAGAGCGATGGCTTCGATTTATATAGCATTTTGAATTAACCGAGTTTGAATTAACGAGGTTTTACTGTACTATGTTGGATCTCACAGTATAAATCCTTACATTTGATCAGTTGGGAATGATTAAATTATTACAAAAAAAATATTAATAAATTATTACCATATACAAAAAAAGTTGAAATACAGTAAACCTCCGATCTAACGACATCGGATCTAATGACATCGGCGTTCTAACGACATAATTTCCAGGAACCATGGAAAAATTCATATTTTAAAAATTTATCAAAGCTAAGCGAAGTGAAATAGATCGCACTAAAGCGTTGATTAAAAATAATTATGCGTACATTAAACAATAACATAATGTGGTTATAATAAATTAGTAATATGAAGCTGTGAAAAAAAACTGTTTAAAAATGCTTTGAAATTGAACATTTAAGGAAAATCATCGGTGTTGAAATTTCCTTTGTGAGTGCTGTGCTGTAAGAAACACGCCGCTAAACATAGATACAATCCCTCCTGACTGTCCACGCCAGCCAATAAACATTCACTCCCTCCCCTTCCCCTGAACAAGCCAGATTGTGCTTGCGTGCTCGCTCATGAACTACAGATTATCTGATAGTCACGTGCAACTAGCATCCGGTCTCGCCACAAAGCAGAGCCACGTGTTTGTTTTTCCTCTCCCACTCGGCGACTCTCTCCCATGTTTCCATGTCTTGTGGTAGCCCAGGGGGAGGGGTGTTGAAGAGACGACACTGTTTTTTTTCTGCCCTCATTACAGCATGGCAAAAAAAAGTACCAACAGTCCGTAGTTGGAAAAAAAATCCAACGTTATTGTGAGGCACTTGGCCCACCCTTCCTTGTTAATTTTCCAAATTTCTCATGTGACCTTTATTTCCTTCTGGCATAAACGTAACGTAAAACCTAAAAGTTTGATTTATATATAAAACCGGCGTCAGCATAGGTCTAATAGAATCCCGGGAGGCTTCGTGGTCACTAGCTGTGAGAGAGAGGGGGGAAGGAAACCCGGC